>JAXCGZ010019468.1:15000-17500 GCA_037179515.1 Halocaridina rubra | reverse complement strand
ATATAATATATATATATATATATATATATATATATATATATATATATATATATATATATATATATATATATATATATATATATATATATATATATATATATATATATATATATATATATATATATATATATATATATATATATATATATATATATATATATATATTATTTATATTTATATATATATATAATATATATATATATATATATATATATATATATATATATATATATATATATATATATATATATATATATATATATATATATATATAGATATATATATATAACCAAATATAGCACATTACATATGTGAAAACATGAATCATTTTTTACCCCGACCGGGACTTGAACCTAAGACTTATAATTACTAAATCAAGGCTCTACCAACTACAGCACAGAAGGTTAAAAGGAATCAAACCTTATATCTTATATCTGCTATGCTTAGGAATGAACTCATTCTATCTGAATGCCACTATGTTCAAATTACAGATTCCCCAACCTCACTCGTGGCTTTATTTTCGCATTTAATTCAACTCCCAATCTCATTCGGGCCCAACAATAACCAAATAAGCACATCACATATGTGAAAACATGAATAATTTTTACCCCGACCGGGACTTGAACCTAGGACTTATAATTACTAAGTCAAGGCGCTAGAGTGATCCTATAGACCCTGAAGATAATTTGTCTCTGAGTTAACCTTCCAGTTTGAATCGTTAACCTATGTTTATTTCATTTGATTTTTTATGAGTTACCTTGCTCAATTTTTCTATACGTTGATCAAAATTATGTTAACATTATGTTAACGACTTAGAATAAACCTCTCTCCTCTCTCTCTCTCTCTCTCTCTCTCTCTCTCTCTCTCTCTCTCTCTCTCTCTCTCTCTCTCTCTCTCTCTCTCTCTGATCTAGTATACTGTCACTCTATATCTAATTCTCTCGTAATATGATCAGTAAACTTTTGATGATTTTATCCTCCATCAGTTCATCGGTTATATTTCCATGAGAGAGAGAGAGAGAGAGAGAGAGAGAGGAGAGAGAGAGAGAGAGAGAGAGAGAGAGAGAGAGAGAGGAGAGAGAGAGAGGAGGTTTATTCTTAGTCGTTAACATAATGTGAGTGCTTGTAATCATACTCCCTCCTTTCCTCTCCAAGAGGTAATTAATTTGGCCAGAGGTGTAGCTCAGACGACTGTGGGTGTACCTGTGTAAGCATTCGCAGCCTTCATGTACATAACGCACTTGTGTACGCCTACTAACGGGTCCACCTACAGCCGCCTTGGCACAACAGGTCGGGACACGTGCATAAATGCATTTACTTTGCATCTAAACTAGTTTTGCGCGCATGTATATAGATTCCGACACAAATGCATGATTCACGTTGGCAAATGCAAACTGGAATTTGTAGCCTCCATTTATTCATGCACCAGGACTCGAATGCACATTCATGGTCGTGCACATGCATACGTGATCGTACACACAGGTAAACACGCACAGGGATTTTTTTTTTTTTTTATTAAATGTTGGCTTACATACATACGCCACTTGAGTGACGCTTGAACACGCATATAATTTTGATCACGTGACTGCTCAATATATATATATATATATATATATATATATATATATATATATATATATATATATATATATATATATATATATATATATATATATATATATATATATATATATATATATATATATATATATATATATATATATTATGCTCAACTACAAGTTTCTTTTGACATGACTGATCCCATGAGAACGTCAACATACTCACATCAAAGTACGTATGTAACTTTTACTACATGAGTGTAGACATATATCCGTTGTCATATATACACTGAAGTACTATGTAATATTTACTTCATAATAGATGTATACGCCTTCATTCACACTGTCAAGTATTAATATATGACAGATATACATACGTAATTATTTTACGAACTCAGATATACGTATGCAAGTTTTGCCTCATGATCTCAGAGACATGCACCATGATAAACACACTGCTGTATGTATGGAATTTGTCATTCACAATTGGAAGACTTACATTCGTAATCATACACTCACTCAAGTACACATACGAATTATATCACGCTTCTTCAACGATACAAGTGTCATCATGCAGACTCTGATACATGCAAAATACACATTTTACACTATGTCCTCGGCCATACATACTTCTTCATACACACACTCTAGTAAGTATGCAACTTTATCCGCATGTCTAGAGATACACACATACATTATTATTCTAATCATAGAGATAGAATAGTAGACAATCAGACATATACAAATAAAATTTAAATTGTTCATCAGTAATGCTTAGGAGCATAATAAGAAGGTTTTACGCAGTGACATCCGTTCAGTTACTACTTACGCTCTCATTCTCTTGTTCCAGCACATCGCTTGTGACCTCTAAAACTTCCTCCGTATCCCTTTGTACACAAGTACGTATTTGATTTCTCGCACACGTATAAGTATGTATGCCTG
>JAXCGZ010019468.1:5000-10000 GCA_037179515.1 Halocaridina rubra | reverse complement strand
ACATATTAATTTATTTTATTTTTATTTATTGATATATATTTGTATTTTATTTTATAAATTTTCGAGAGAAATGCTGGACAAGCGAGAATTCTCTAATCAGAACCTGAATTCATGTGTATAATATGTCATCAAAGACGTGAGTTTACGTACATATTGGACCTACTGAAGTGACGTGATATGTTACCTCACGTGGGATGCCACTACTCTCTCCCTTTTAATGCCAATTGACTCAGGCAGTTTTGAGATGCTCGACAAGGCACTTTGCGGAAGGAGTTTTATCTGGGGCCTGCTTGGTAGGATCAAGGCAATATAATCCTCGGATCTGGTGTAGGATAGATTTGTGGATATTTCTTTATTATATTAGTCTCACAACTTATGGCGCATATGATGCCATTGCCACTTGCAGATCCTTTGGCCTCTCTCCCTCTCTCTCTCTCTCCTCTCTCTCTCTCTCTCTCTCTCTCTCTCTCTCTCTCTCTCTCTCTCTCTCTCTCTCTCTCTCTCTCTCTCTCTCTCTCTCTCTCTCTCCAACATGATATATATTAATTATCTTGTGCTCTTGATTAACCAGCAAATAATCAAGACATGGTTCTTACGAAATCGACGTCCCAATTTCAAAAATGTTTAAAAATTTGGAGCAAAACTTATTCTCAGACTTCAGAAGAAGCTAGACTGTATTTTCCTGTTGCAAGGTAATTGACTTCACCATTTAGTAATGTCGTAAGTAGAAATGATTTCGTTGTTTGGAGTAATTGAAAGAAATGTGACCGTATAGTGTAAAGTGAAATCGAGATAGAGAAGGAAGAAAAATCGTTTGAGAGAGATTTGGTATTAGCTGAGAAATCGAAGAGATCTTGTGTAGATAATATTAACAGCACCGTGGATAGAAGATATGGATCTTGTAAAGGAGAGTAAATACGTGTATCTACAGTGCACCTTGGGAGTTATATATATATATATATATATATATATATATATATATATATATATATATATATATATATATATATATATATATATATATTTTATATATATATATATATATATATATATATATATATATATATATATATATATATATATATATATATATATGTATGTATGCATATATATATATATATATATATATATATATATATATATATATATATATATACATATATATATATATATATATATATATATATATATATATATATATATATATATATATATATATATATATAGATATATAGATATATATATATATATATATATATATATATATATATATATATATATATATATATATATATATATATATATATATATATATATATTATATATATATTTATATATATATAAATATATATATATATATATATATATATATATATATATATATATATATATATATATATATATAAGCTCCGGGGATTTCATAACAACTTTGTTTAGGTAACTGATAATTGGGAAGAAAAGGAATAAGAAATAAGAGAATAATAAGGGTAGAGGGTTGTTCGAATTAGCTGATACATTATTTTGAAGACAATATTTATGACAGAAGAACGTGTATGGAAAAAACATGCAGCTTCAGATAAGATTTCTTAGTGAAAATAGATGGCAAAAGAATGGGTTAGATTTGCAGACAGCGTAAATAAGCTAAATTTGTGATATTTTGAATAGTTTAAGTCAGTGGTTCCCAACCTTATTTTGGCCATGCCCCACCTAAACCTCTCTAAAATCCTGATGCCCCCTTTGTGACATATACACGCGAGCGTGTATATGTACATATATACACGCATATTATTGTATAAATGCTCTCTGTATATGTACCGTATGTATTAACTCACACACGCACTAACACTGACTCACTAGAAAAAAAAAATTCAAATTGCCCACTGTGGGGCGTGAGCCACACGTTAGAAACCAAAGATGTAGATGGAAGGGAAAATACAAAACAGAGTAGTGGATGAATAATAAGGAGAAGAGAGGAGTAATAAGAGTGAAGGGGTGGTATAGGGAGATTGGATGAGAAGAAAATCGGAGAAGAGTCTGTGTATACGTAATATATCTCTGTCCCTAATTGCTAGACCGGTTTCTGTAGGTGATTTCCCTCGTTTGATGCTTTTGATGTCAACTTTAACCCTTGTTTCCAAATCTTCTCTTGTACTACTCGTTTAACCATGTAAATGGCTTTTACTCTCTCAAATCCTATGTAGTATTATTGTTAACTATATTACCTTTATCATTTGAATATGTAGTTAGGGTTTTGTCGTTGATGAACATTTCATGAAATGTTTTATTGTTCAGCACAAAAAGCTTCTTCACCTCTAAGCTCTTTTGTGCAACTAGTAAAAATTAAAGTAATATTATAAGTTCTCTATAACTTCACATTTCTTCATATCGTTCAAATTTCGTTTATTAGTACTACTCTAGCTTTCGAGTTCTCATTTTGCATAAAGGAATTTTATTTTCTAACTCTTTGCATTATTAGTAATAATTTAACCAATGTAGTAATTTTACATAAGTATCACCTGTATTTCTCCAATTTGTCTGTGTCCACCCCCATAATGGGGATTAATAGTGATATAAATTATAAAACGCTAAAATACTGAGGTTTTCATTTTCTCGTACTTCCAGAGTTAAACTTAACTAAAAGTTTGCATTTGTAGTTTGTACTGAGTTATGAATTTCCACATGTCCTTGCAAATCTGCGTTTTTAGTTAAAACTTGTCCTTAATGTGCAAAAGAGCCTCCTTTTCTACCTCGCTCCTTCCCTAGATCAATCTTGGCTGATATATGAATCTATATGTACCCAGAGAGAGTGAGTTAAGAACTTTACACACCAGTTTCCTAGAGTATCTTAATTAGGAAGAAAAAGAATAATTCATTGCCAAATTAGACCTTAACGAATTTATAATTCAATTTATCTATTGCCAAAAGTGGATATATATATATATATATATATATATATATATATATATATATATATATATATATATATATATATATATATAGGGAGAGAGAGTTCATACAAATAATGCTTCAAATGGATAAGAGAGAGAGAGAGAGAGAGAGAGAGAGAGAGAGAGAGAGAGAGAGAGAGAGAGAGAGAGAGAGAGAGAGAGAGAGAGAGAGAGAGACCTAAATTTAATCATTTCCTAGACCATTTATCTTCATATTTGTTGTTTCAATAAAAAAAGGAAAAGATGATGAAAACAGATACGCTATAAATTCACAAAGTGTAAATGACTTGGCAATAGATGAAAGAAACGCGTTGTAAAATAAGATCAAAAGGATTGGAATCCCCCTCTGGGGAATCTGAGGAATAGGTAGATGAATATCCCTCCTCCCTTTTTCTCTCTCTGCAGCTCTCTATACTTGCCCGATAATGAAGATAGCGATGATGATAATTACTCTTGAGAGTCCGTCCGTCGCCCAGGACAAAAACTTGTAGATATTCCAAAAACACATAAAGAAATATATAAAGGAGATACAATACTAGAGGATAGAGAAATAAGCACATTTGAATGCTCTCCAAAAGAATATTGAAATGTGAGTCTGCGTAATGGTAGGCAAAATGTTGTCCATTTCTTCTCGGATTTTCCATATGTACTTAGATTTTTGTGTTTGATAGTTGTGGATAGTTCAAGAAGAGCAAGTGAGAAGTAAAGATAGCACGTTGATGATCAGTATGTTGGTGATCAGACTCCTTTCATACAGATATGATTTTAGGAGACAGTCTTTGTTTTTCTCTTTTTAATTAAAGCGTATGAAGGCCTAGAATTGTCTAAGATAATCGTAAGGATATATATATATATATATATATATATATATATATATATATATATATATATATATATATATATATATATATATATATATATATATATATATATATATATATATATATATATATATATACATATATATATATATATATATAGAGAGAGAGAGAGAGAGAGAGAGAGAGAGAGAGAGAGAGAGAGATAGAGATGCTCAGCATGCATCTCAGTGACGAACAAGCGCTTTCATGCCCCTTTTTTTTATCCTTCTCTGGGGTTGGGGCGGGGAGGGCTGAGTATCGAAAAAGTCGACAGCCTGCAATATAAGAAAACAGTAATGACTCCTACCCATTCATTCGCTCCTGTTGTGTACTTACCATTCTCGTACCTAGAAAGAAAGACACCCATCCTTCTTTCCAGTTCGCAAGTTTTCTTTTCGCTTTGAAGATTATAGACTTCACTTCGAACGATGCTTCCATGCTGCAATAATACAAAATGAAAAATTTTCATCCTCTGCCTTTCATTTTTTTGCAGATCGAGAAATCAGGAGATAGTCAGCGTTTTACAAGTTCTGTTTTTTGCACTTTACATTGTTCTTGCAACTTACATGTGCCCTGGAAATTTTGTCACATCAGCCCTACCTGTGTGTGATTGAATGTTAAAGAACAAGGTAATTTTCTTTCCACTTCGAGAACAACAGCATTAACGAAAACATGAGAAACGAGGCGAAACGTTATGACAAAAGGAAAAATTTCCCCTCAGAATCTCTGCTCAGGGAGATGGTTCACAGCAAAGACAAGGCGGAGGAGTCGTCCTTTCAGCTTTGATTGGCGTCCAATATCAGTTTGACTAATAAAACGTCAAAGATTACAAAGACAACCTTAGACACAATACTTTCCTGATATTAAAGATGGAGGCTAATCAATGCCTCCCTCGGCTGCGTCCGAAAGACAGCCAAAGGGAAATTGCCAGAATTTTTCAGCCTTCCCCTCGAAGACTCTCTTATTCGTTTTGTTTACTCTTGGAGTCTGTCTTTTGTGCTGCAATACCTATATAGCATACCTAAAGAATACTTGTTTCTTTCTCTCATTGATTTGAATCGAAGAATCTTTATGTAATTCTCTATTGTATTCTTAGTGATGTATTAAGTGAGTTTGTTTTTAAATGAGGAATCTTTATGTAAGTCTCTTTGTTTGGTCAGATAATATGCTACCTCACTTACATTTTTTTTTT
>JAXCGZ010019467.1:42500-53658 GCA_037179515.1 Halocaridina rubra | reverse complement strand
TGAAGCCACGAGTGAGGTTGGGGAATCTGTAATATGAACATAGTGGCATTCAGTTAGAATGCGTTCATTCCTATGTATAGCAGATATAAGCTATAAGGTTGGGTTCCTTTTAACCTTCTGTGGTGTAGTGGTAGCGCCTTGACTTAGTAATCATAAGTCCTAGGTTCGAGTCCCGGTCGGGGTAAAAAATGATTAATGTTTTCACATATGTAATGTGCTATTTGGTTATTTCATGGCCCAAATGAGATTGGGAATCGAATTAAATGCTAAAATGAAGCCACGAGTGAGGTTGGGGAATCTGTAATATGAACATAGTGGCATTCAGTTAGAATGCGTTCATTCCTATGTATAGCAGATATAAGCTATAAGGTTGGGTTCCTTTTAACCTTCTGTGGTGTAGTGGTAGCGCCTTGACTTAGTAATCATAAGTCCTAGGTTCGAGTCCCGGTCGGGGTAAAAAATGATTAATGTTTTCACATATGTAATGTGCTATTTGGTTATTTCATGGCCCAAATGAGATTGGGAATCGAATTAAATGCTAAAATGAAGCCACGAGTGAGGTTGGGGAATCTGTAATATGAACATAGTGGCATTCAGTTAGAATGCGTTCATTCCTATGTATAGCAGATATAAGCTATAAGGTTGGGTTCCTTTTAACCTTCTGTGGTGTAGTGGTAGCGCCTTGACTTAGTAATCATAAGTCCTAGGTTCGAGTCCCGGTCGGGGTAAAAAATGATTAATGTTTTCACATATGTAATGTGCTATTTGGTTATTTCATGGCCCAAATGAGATTGGGAATCGAATTAAATGCTAAAATGAAGCCACGAGTGAGGTTGGGGAATCTGTAATATGAACATAGTGGCATTCAGTTAGAATGCGTTCATTCCTATGTATAGCAGATATAAGCTATAAGGTTGGGTTCCTTTTAACCTTCTGTGGTGTAGTGGTAGCGCCTTGACTTAGTAATCATAAGTCCTAGGTTCGAGTCCCGGTCGGGGTAAAAAATGATTAATGTTTTCACATATGTAATGTGCTATTTGGTTATTTCATGGCCCAAATGAGATTGGGAATCGAATTAAATGCTAAAATGAAGCCACGAGTGAGGTTGGGGAATCTGTAATATGAACATAGTGGCATTCAGTTAGAATGCGTTCATTCCTATGTATAGCAGATATAAGCTATAAGGTTGGGTTCCTTTTAACCTTCTGTGGTGTAGTGGTAGCGCCTTGACTTAGTAATCATAAGTCCTAGGTTCGAGTCCCGGTCGGGGTAAAAAATGATTAATGTTTTCACATATGTAATGTGCTATTTGGTTATTTCATGGCCCAAATGAGATTGGGAATCGAATTAAATGCTAAAATGAAGCCACGAGTGAGGTTGGGGAATCTGTAATATGAACATAGTGGCATTCAGTTAGAATGCGTTCATTCCTATGTATAGCAGATATAAGCTATAAGGTTGGGTTCCTTTTAACCTTCTGTGGTGTAGTGGTAGCGCCTTGACTTAGTAATCATAAGTCCTAGGTTCGAGTCCCGGTCGGGGTAAAAAATGATTAATGTTTTCACATATGTAATGTGCTATTTGGTTATTTCATGGCCCAAATGAGATTGGGAATCGAATTAAATGCTAAAATGAAGCCACGAGTGAGGTTGGGGAATCTGTAATATGAACATAGTGGCATTCAGTTAGAATGCGTTCATTCCTATGTATAGCAGATATAAGCTATAAGGTTGGGTTCCTTTTAACCTTCTGTGGTGTAGTGGTAGCGCCTTGACTTAGTAATCATAAGTCCTAGGTTCGAGTCCCGGTCGGGGTAAAAAATGATTAATGTTTTCACATATGTAATGTGCTATTTGGTTATTTCATGGCCCAAATGAGATTGGGAATCGAATTAAATGCTAAAATGAAGCCACGAGTGAGGTTGGGGATCTGTAATATGAACATAGTGGCATTCAGTTAGAATGCGTTCATTCCTATGTATAGCAGATATAAGCTATAAGGTTGGGTTCCTTTTAACCTTCTGTGGTGTAGTGGTAGCGCCTTGACTTAGTAATCATAAGTCCTAGGTTCGAGTCCCGGTCGGGGTAAAAAAATATATATATATATATATATATATATATATATATATATATATATATATATATATATATATATATATATATATATATATATATATATATATATATATATATATATATATATATATATATATATATATATATATATATATATATATATATATATATATATATATATATATATATATATATATATATATATATATATATATATATATATATATATATATATATATATATATATATATATATATATATATATATATATATATATATATATATATATATATATATATATATATATATATATATATATATATATATATATATATATATATATATATATATATATATATATATATATATATATATATATATATATATATATATATATATATATATATATATATATATATATATATATATATATATATATATATATACATACTATATATATACATATATATATATATATATATATATATATATATATATATATATATATATATATATATATATATATATATATATATATATATATATATATATATATATATATATATATATATATATATATATATATATATATATATATATATATATATATATATATATATATATATATATATATATATATATCTATATATATATATATATATATATATATATATATATATATATATATATATATATATATATATATATATATATATATATATATATATATATATATATATATATATATATATATATATATATATATTTATATATATATATATATATATATATATATATATATATATATATATATATATATATATATATATATATATATATATATATATTATATATATATATATATATATATATTATATATATATATATATATATATATATATATATATATATATATATATATATATATATATATATATATATATATATATATATATATATATATATATATATATATATATATATATATATATATATATATATATATATATATATATATATATATATATATATATATATATATATATATATATATATTCCCAAAATATGACAAAAGAATTGCAATTTTTCAGTAAAATAATTTCTTACATTTTTTTCTAACACCTAAAAATTAAACAAGCCGCCAATATAAACCAATATGGATTATTGTAATTATTAACACTGTCGATATTTATGTGCATTTTTTCTTTCAAAGTGGCGAGTAAATTTAGTTATTAAATACTACTAAATATGTTTCGATATGCTAGTTTCAGTTTTTTGCATTCAGTTAGCAATGTAAGCTGCAATGCTGTTTCGTGAACAAACCTCCTATATCAATGTTAAGAATGCACTCATAAATGAAAATTGTAGAGCTACACTTCCTTTGAAAGGATATTTCTTTTGGCTACTTAATACATGAAAATAAATTAGTCTTTTAATTGAATGAGAAAGTCAGAGCATAATATTAAACGAATGAGTCCTAAGGCACAACATTATTCCAAATATTTAAATATAATTATAGAAGAATACTATTGACCACTCTTATTTTCATTACAAGCTAAAAGAGAAAATACCTGCTGCCTACACTATACCCTAAAAAATCTAAGTGAATCTTCATACAATAGATTGGTATTCTGCACTCCGTTATAACTGTGTTTTTCTCGTGGTACAGAGTGTATAAAACATCCTAAATATTGAGCTCCCTGGAAACAAATCCTAAATAATTTCTTTGAGAGTTTTTATGGAAATAAAACCTGGACCAATTTATAGAAAGTTTAGCTGAAAATGAAACCGAGATTATTATCTAAAATGATTTGCCTAAAATAAAACCTTGTCCAGTATAAAAGATTTTTCCAAAATATGAAGAAACCTGGACATAAATAAACAGAGGTTTCCCAGATATAAAAACTTGGACCATATTCCTGGAAAAATACCTGTTCCTCAACCAGAACTGAAATTAGTGTGTCACTGCCATTATGGTTATAAGGTTAACAGAAAAACACAATAGCTCTCTCTCTCTCTCTCTCTCTCTCTCTCTCTCTCTCTCTCTCTCTCTCTCTCTCTCTCTCTCTCTCTCTCTCTCTCTCTCCTCTCTCTCTCTCTCTCTCTCTCCTCTCTCTCTCTCTCTCTCTCTCTCTCCTCTCTCTCTCTCTCTCTCCTCTCTCTCTCCTCTCATCTCTCTCTCTCTCTCTCTCTCTTTTGTTTCTTGCTTTCTTTATCTATGTATCTATCTATCTATTTGTTTCTTGCCTTCTTTATCTATCTATCTATCTATCAATATATCTGTTTCTTTCTTTCTTTCTTTCTTTATCTATCTATCTATCTATCTATCTATCTATCTATCTATCTATCTATCTATCTATCTACCTAACTAAATATATACATATATATATATATATATATATATATATATATATATATATATATATATATATATATATATATATATATTATATATATATATATATATATATATATATATATATATATATATATATATATATATATATATGTATATAGATATATATATATATATATATATATATATATATATATATATATATATATATATATATATATATATATATATATATATATATATCATTACCTTTTATTTCCACTAATTCATCTCCTTTCACACAGTGCCTCAGCACACTTCATAACTTCTTCGAAAGAGCCCCATTCAATTTGCACCCCTTCCTCCGCTTTCTCTTTCACTGCACTCCACACACTCCTCAAACAAGCCTTATGCTCAGTGTCTTTCTCTTTCTTATACAATTTATACTCTTTTAGAATCTCTTTTCCTCTCTTACTTCTCTCTTTCTCCACATTTATGCCACTTTCACTCTGCTTTCCACTAAATAATAATCAAATATTCCACCACTAGCGCCTTTCAATACATTTTCATCCAATTCTCTTCCAATCACCCTCATACCCACCATAAAATAATTAATTAATACTCTGTTAACTACTCTTCCATTATCAAGTCTGACCCATGTATGCTTGTGTACGTCCTGCTTTTTTAGTATAGTATTAGCAATCAACATATCTCTCTCAATGCACAATTCTATAATTTCCTCTCCACTCTCATTCCTACCAGGTGCTCCATTCTTCCCAATTATACCTTCAACTTGCTCATTCCCTACTCTAGCATTCAGATCTCCCATCAACACCGCACTCACATTCATTCCCAAGTCTTCCACACACTCCTTCAATTTCCTCCAAAATTCTTCTCTTACTTCCTCACTTCTTTCACTGCCGGGGCCATATGCATTCACAAATGCCCAAACCTAGCATTCCAGCCTCATTTTAGCCACTATTATTCAAGAAGATACTTCCTTCCATTCCATCACACACTTATTCATCTCTTCACTTACTAACAGAGCCACTCCCTCTCTTCCTCTCCCTCTCTCAACTCCAGGCACCCTACCTACCACACTCCCAAATGTCACCTCACCATTCCCTTTTATCTTTGTTTCGCTCAGTGTAAGTACATCTATCTTTCTCTAAAGAAAAATACTCCCTATCACCTCCCTCTTACTTTCATATACACCTCAACCACGCACATTCATGGACCCAGTTACTAGGGTTCTGTCTGGATCTCTCCTGCCATAATACCCCCGCATTTCTTGGTCACTCGTAGGATGAAAAAATACTGAAGAGGGGATCCCAGTCTCCCCACTCTGCACCATTTAGTCGACTTCTGCGACACGCAGTGGAACACAGAGAAAGTTTTCTTAACTCCCCTCCCAGAAGGTTAAATATTATAAACCCATACCCCTACGTATTAGTGAGAGCGTGCATTATAAGAAGTGCAAGCTACAAGCAAAAAATATTCGCATTACTGAGAGTATAGAGAGAGTAATGGAAATAATGGAAAAAAGAATTCTTAGAGAACCATTTAAAATTCATAAAAATTAACCAGCAAAGTATATAATAAAAGCATCAAAATAAGTAAGAAACAAAATGATGAGCTTATGTAAGTCATGGAATCTCAATCTTTAAAAAAAGAAATATCGATTTCATTATAGAAAACGTTTGAAATACGAAGTTTAATGAATATGACGCACTATGTGGAAACTGGCAAAAGAGATACATATCGTGAGATGAGGCAGAGAGAGAGAGAGAGAGAGAGAGAGAGAGAGAGAGAGAGAGAGAGAGAGAGAGAGAGAGAGAGAGAGAGAGAGAGAGAGAGAGAGAGAGAGAGAGAGAGAGAGAGAGAGAGAGAGAGAGAGGGTCAAGATGAAAAAAAATTACACATCATTACGTGTCTTTTCGAGTCACAAATCCTAATTTTCCAGAATTTATTAATTTATTTATGTTTTTGGTGTAATATTCTCATTGGAACCTGTTAATCATACTAATCGTTAGGGTATGGTAGATTTGGTTAGGATATGGCAGTTTACAAAACAAGAAAAACTCCCAAAAGTTAACGTTTAGCTTTTTCTATGTTCACAAAATATGCATTTTGCAGACTACGATTTTTGGGTGTCTATGAGAAAACTTTTCTAGCAGACCGTTCGATCAAGGCGACACCTTTTAAAGCTTTCAAACTTTCCCCCTTTCAAAGTACTTGGGACTTCTTTGGAAAGCTCTACGAACATGAAGTAACCAAAATGGTGGCTTATGTATTCCAAGAAACATTTTGCAGTTATAAATTCCAGTTCTTCCCATTTTAATTTCACTGTGTTACTATTTTATCATATCAAGCGTGAAGTGTCGCTTGAAATATGAAAAAAGAGGCTCTCAAATGCCAAATATGGAAATGTATTTGCTCAAGTTACCCGTTACAATATTTTTGAAGAAATAATATTTGTATAACTCTAAGCTTGGAGCGTTGCTTGGACTTAAGAAAAGTGATGTCATCATATTCTAGCTATCAAGATTTACAGTGTAAATTTACTAGCAATAGCGTTTATGATATAATAATTAACAATCTGAACTATTTCTTTAAACTGAATAATAACTTTATTACTAAGATTTGAATTTCAAACTTGAATTCTCAAAGAGACGTTGAATATCATATACAACATTTGTAGATTTAATTGCAATATATACTCGCATCAACATTCATGAAACACTAATGGACAAGTCTATCCTATTTTGTATATGAAATTGCATTATTGTTTCAAGTTTGAAGTTTCGGAACTTTAATCAACAATTAAAACCACCTGTCCAAGTTTCAGAAGACCTTTTATACATGCTTAATTCACTTGTGATCATATTTATGAAAAAAGTAGTGCCAAACTAACACCAATTCATTCGCTATATATATTCTCACAGGACTTTTCGTCCCAAAGATTCTTTTATGTAAATAAAAAAAAATTGCATATTTGGGTATTAAGCTCCATATAGCACAATCCCTAGTAATAAGATTCTTTAAAGAAAATGTAAAATTTTCGAAAATTTTTCAAGATGAAACATACATTGTATTAAATCATCTGTCTAATTGCATAATGATAAACATTTTAGCCTTTAAATTCTTAATAATATGACATATTCTTATTCTGCCAGTTTACTTAATATAATGCCCATTTTCATTACTTATCTTACACGGAATTATTTCATCCTTCATATGGGAAAACCTACCTTTCCTCACAAATACTATTTTAAAAACTCATATTATTGTTCTTTTCTCAGTTATGAATATCATCGTTCTTGCAGCTACATACACCATGAAAATTCCTTTCATTTCGCGCTCTGAATGCTTTAATATAGTCCTTGTATATTTATCTTGTCAAGTTGACAATATAAAAAATAGCAAATTCTAACCAGAGGATTTGATACAGAAGACTTGTCTAAATTTAGATCCCGCATGCCTAGCTTTTACTACTAATCCATGGCTTACAATTAAAAGTAGAAATGGAACAAACGACCTCATTCAGGTAACAGAGGAATTTCACATATCCTAAGATCTGTGAAATTCACTTGGGGTTTTGCGCAAAGGACGAGAGATTCAGTGTGATATGTTTAATGTCGCAAGTTAAGATTCATCTTTTAACAGCCGGTCATTAACAGTAGTAGAAGCATCTTTCTTGATTCTTATCTTTATAAAAATAAAAATGATCCTAATGATGCATAATGATCATATCTTTTTAAACATGATCTCATCTTTATAATAACCACCGTGCACTACGCAGCACAGTCGCTCAGGCCCATTTTGATCAACATATTAAGTTTTCAAGAAGTCATTAATAAGCCTTCAATAAGTCTTTATGAGGTCTCCAATAAGTCTTCAGAAAGTCTTCAATAACTCTTCACCAAGTATTCACAGAAGTCTTCAAAAAATGATCTCTCCATTTTACACCATCCTCACACACTGTTGACCCTTGGAGAAACATCATAACTGCTACACCTTGCCTCGCCACACCACCTTGCCTTGATTTTCTTTACCGTCTCCTTTACTACCAGCTCACCCACAAAGATATCCCTTATGAACAGGCCTTCCTTACCTTTAGGCAGGCTCTTGGATCTCTTGACGGCAGTTAGAGCCTCCATTGTACACACCAACGAGATGGAGACAGATGCATCCATCTCCAAAGCTGACTCCCTACTTGGGGCATGGACAGCCTCCTTTCTGACCCTTCAGTCAAACAAGGCAATCCCCCCCAGCCAACTCAAAGGACTCAACTTCTGTACCATCTGACGCCAGTTAAAATTGCTTTTTTGGGTGTCAGTGAGATGGAGACTGATGTACTCGCTTTCAAGACTAACCCCCTACTATACTTATTGATAGCCTCCTTCCAGACTCGACCTGACTAAGGTCTTAGCAGTGTCTCCTTGCCCGTCAGTTTGGCTCCTGCATCTACCTTATGCCAACTGTAACCGCCTTTTTGGATGCCCTCATCTCCAAAGGGTGATATTAATCTCCAGGGATCTTATTGATTCCACTACTGTAATGATTCTGCCCTTCCCTGCCTAACCTCCTCCTTTTCTGTGAAACCCAGCTGTCTAGCCATGCTTGCACTGACCAATTTCAAATATCTCACTATAACCTGTTTACTCATTTCTGTTCCAAAGGTGGGATCTGTGCTTACTTCAGCACTAACACTCCTATTAAAAGGCTCATAGACCTTGAATCTCCTGACTTTGATGTTCTATGGCTAAAACTTTATCTCTCCACTACCACTATATTCCTCTGCATCTACTACTGCTCTCCAAACTCTACTGACTTTGTTCTTTGAATATCTGTCCTCTTTCCATGAGTCCTTGCAATCTCCTCTCCCAAATGCTGAAGCTCGCTATATTGGGGACTTCTGTGTACAACACAGTGTGTTCCTTAATTCTTCTCACACTGATGTAGGAAGGAGTGAGGCCCTTGTTTTCTCTATTACTCAAGATTTGGAGCAAATTATCAAAGATACTACTTGTGTTCCTGGTCAACTCGAACATACAGCCAACACTCTTGCCCTATTTCTTTTCTTCATATCCTTCAAACTACTCTTATTCTGTGCCTTCCTCTCTTGATAAATCTGACCACACTTTGATTTCAATCTCTTCCATTTTAATTCCCCCTCCATCAATTCCTCCTCCTTTGGCACTTCGAGCGTACCCAATGTGAAAATTTCTGCAATTTCCTCTTTGAATTCCCTTAGGATGATTACTGTTTCTGGTTGAGGATATGCCAGGGTAAACAACATAAGCTATCTCACACTATGTACTCACTATTACGTAAACTGCATGACAACAACGAATTTAAGTCCAGGTGGATAGTTAAAATAAAAAGTTGCCTTGACAAATGTGGTCTCTCTAACATTTGGATTAATCCAGATTCTTTCAACCAAATCTGGGTCAAAAAATGAATTGCCCTTAGGCTCAGTGATATTGATAAACAAAATTTAATAGGTGAAATTAATGAAAATAGGTTATGTACAAATTATAAAATGTTTAAAAAAGAACTAGGTATAAGTAAATATCTGCTTGATTTAGACTTTCTCGATAGGGTGAACCTCACCAGATATAGATGTGGTAATCATAAACTTCCCATTGCCAATAATCGATACTCAGATACACAGGGTCCTATGTTTTGTACAATGTGTGATAACCAGGAAGAAGGAGACGAGTATCACTACATCCTGATATGTCCAGCTTTTAGTAGTCTAAGGGAGCTGTATATAAAAAGGTACTATTTTACAAGGCCAAATAGGTTTAAGTTCGAACAGTTATTCAATGTAGGAAGTAGGAAGCAAATGTGCAATCTCGCCAAATTTACTAGACTTATTATGGCTCAGTTCTGATTTACATTACTCTTGAATTTTGTTACTAGTCTGTATGGATCTCATTTGCAACCAAATGTATAATTAAGTTACAGTATATGCCAAATTATATATGTATAATTATTCATGTATACAAAGAATGTAAATGTATTTTTTTTTTTTTGTAAATACTAATATTTGTCTTTAGCATATAAGTATTAACCTGTCTCTTAACTGCAATTATGCAGTGCATAAAATGAAACTATTTTGTTCTTGTTACCGCCAGCTTTACATTTTCTTTAAATTTTTTTGTAATCTAATGTCACTGTATGTACTCTCATACTCCGAAAGGGGTCGTTAGAGCTTAAAATAAACCCTTAAACCTTTAAACCACAACCATGATCAGGTAGCGTTAAAAGTTGCCAAGATCATAACCTTGGGAATGGAGACATACAGCCCCTCCTCTATGAAAATTCTTTCTCCCCCTAATCCTTGGTTTGACCATGCCTGCTCCACGTCTTTTCATGCCAAAGATTAGGCACACGAGTTGTACCAAGCCTCTCCTTCCAATTTAACTCGCTCTGCTTTTATTACAGCTAGGAATCGTTGTACTGCTGAGATTCGAAGGTCTAAGGTTTCCTTAATAAGAAGGAAAGTTGATGACCTTAACTCATCTCCTACAGACCGATGTTTCTGGTCCTTACCAGAAACCTCTCGAAAATCTTCTGTAACTCAAGCTTTTCCACTCTCATTCACTTTGCTGCTTGTAGAGCTTGCTCTCTTACTGAGAAACCACTGTCCTTGGTTCTCATATTTCTGCCAACTCTTCTGTAAATTATTCCAGTGCACCTCTCCCTCATCCATTACGCCTTTCTAACCCTATGCTATTCC
>JAXCGZ010019467.1:27500-37500 GCA_037179515.1 Halocaridina rubra | reverse complement strand
ACGAATTTGCAGTTAAGAAAAATTAAAATATTCGTCTGAAACTATTTAAACGTAAATGAAAACTGCATCCTGTAAAGACAAAAAGAAAATGTGAATTTGATTGTTTTCTTTGGTGTCTTTCAGGTTAGCATTTACTTTTAATTCAAAGTTGCAAGGCCGGATGTCATTCCTAACAAACCTTCGACAATAATTCGAGCTTCGGGTAGACAGCATTAACTTTAGCTGGTTTACTTCCAAGGTTACTGGTTTCTGGGAGACCAATACACAGTTACTGAATATTGATGTGATAATCAAATTCTTTGGAAAGTATATACTAACAGGAGAGCAAAAATATTTTCTTAAAAATATTCATTTTAGGAGAATTACAAAATATATTACTCACTTGTGGATTCGTTTTCGCATTTAATTCGAATCCCATCCTATATAGGCATCAATAATAATCAAATAAATGCATTATATGTGAAAATAAAAAGTCATATTTTACCCCAACAGTTACTCGGACCTAAAACACATACTTACTGTACCAAGGTGCTGCCAACTACACCACTGAGGGACTAAGAGAAGAGCCGAACCCTACAGCTAACTGCTATGCTAGGAATGAATGCATTCTTTCTAAATGCATTTTTGTTCATATTACAGTTTCTTCCCAACCTCACTCGTGCTTCGTTTTGGCATTTAATTTAATTTCTAGTGTAGCAGTTAGCTGTATTGTCTGCTTCTATTTTTAGACCTTCAGTGTCATGGTTGGTAGCCCCTTGGCACTGTAATTATGTGGCTTAGGCTCTAATCCCAGTCAGGGGTGAAATATGATTCAAGTTTTCACATATGTTAATGTGATTATTTGATTATTATTGATGCCTAGATAGCATGGGAATTGAATCAGTGCTCCTTGATAGGTGTATGATTGGGGACGCCTCTCCAACTTGTGATGTCTTAATGATACCCTGCTGCTTCCATCTAGCCTGACGGTATATTGTCGGTGTGGATGTGCTGCCATAATGAGCCCCGTGGTGTCCCATAGCATTGAGGGAGGATCCTGTACTCTGAGGGGCGAGCCCATGGGCAGAGCCTCTAGTTAGCTTATGACGTTTCCTTGGGGGACAGAAGGCTTGTCCCAGCGAGTGTTATATGAAGCTATTGTTGACTGAGATTGCGATGCTAGTGGCTTACTGACTATGTAGTTTTGGTTTGTCCTTGGTATGTTATCTCTGAGCTGTCTTTCTGTGGACAACTCTGCAAGGGACTTGATAATGCCTTGCAGAGGTGTGCTTCATCACAGGAGTAGAGACTTTGATGCCTTGTCTGTGTCCAAGCTGCAGTTAGAACCCAACTTCAATTGAAATATCCCTTAAGCTGACTTGACAGCGACCTTGTCTCTGCCATTAATCTGGGCATCTCGTAATTTGACGATGATTTTACAGTAGGAGGTAGCAATAGAGTAATGTGCGATCTCCAGCCAACCTGTTAGTCTATCTGCATACACCAGGTACGTGTCCCTCCAGCTGGAGGAGATCTACCACTGTCTAGTGGAAGGGGGTAATTTGGGGGCAAGGAAGGTAATCAGAGCATCTTGCAGAAAGGAGGGTGTGTTGATGTCGAAAGAGACGCAGAAACCTGTGGTGCTGAAGATCCCCTCCATGCCAGGCCAATATACCGCTTGTCTGACTCACCTGAGCTTTGACTAAGGTCCTTGGTGACCTGCATGCAATTTAGTTGTGATAATGTGTTAGAGAGATTCCAAGGCAATTGGGCATACACAGCCTTGCTCATAGGTGAACGCTAATAGGTCCTGGGCCAAGGCTAGTCTGTCTCTCATTCTGTAGAATTGGCATAGACACGCTAATTTCTGTGCCTTTTGGAGGCAAATCGCCTGGCTAATACTCGAGTTACGAGTAGTTGATGGACAGGGTCCTCTGCAACTGCGCTTGAAATGAACTACTTATCAATGATGATGTAGTCTTTCTGACCTAGTGCAGCCACTGTAGCCACTGTCATGGCCGCTGATAGGTGGTTTTCTTAGTTGTTGCCATTTTAATTCGAGTGTCCTTAAACGGGGTACTTGGAAAGGAACTCTGCGGCAGAATTCCTTTTGCCAGTAAGGTACTTAATGGTGAACTTATTCTGGAGTCTTCTCCTTCAGGAGATATAACCTTAGGTTCACCAAGTCTGAAAGGAACAGATCCCCTAAGAGCTTCACCAAGGGTCATTGATCAGTGACCAGAGAGTACATTGCACAACCTGACAGGGATATTTTCACTTTGTTGAGATACCAGGTAACCACTAGAGGGACCTCTTCCACTACAGAATACCAGACCTCCATGGGGGCTAGGTGACGGCTGCTACTCAGAGCCAGGAGCTACATTACTTTCCAATAGAAAGGTGTATTCGTGGAGGTATATCTGCAGCATTGCTGGGAAAAATGACGAAGTCAATAATTTCCCTCCTCCAGTCGGTGACTATCATGTTGGAGCTGGTCTCTTCGTAGTAAACAAATCTGTTCTTTGTCAGCTGGCAGATAATAATAATAATAATAATAATAATAATAATAATAATAATAATAATAATAATAATAATAATAATAATAATAATAATAATAACAATAATAATAATAATAATAATAATAATAATAATAATAATAATAATAATAATAATAATAATAATAATAATAATAATAATAATAATAATAATAATAATAATAATAATAATAATAATAATAATAATAATAATAATAATAATAATAATAGTATTAGTAAGAAGAAGAAGAAGATGGTGAAGAAGAAAATTAATGATGGTAGTGGTAGTGAAAACAATAATATCACTGAATTTATAAAGAATATTATTACGATTATACATACTTAGGGTAAGAAAAAAATATATAAAATCTAGTAGCTAATATATATTGATAGTGTCAGATATATATAGATAATCGCAGATTTTGTTATGATAATATCATCTTTTTGTTTAAGCGACTTAATAGCCAAGAGAAACCTTCCAGGAAGTGAACCCTTACTATCGACTTTATCAAGTAAATTAAGAATAACCCCCTTTAAGCACATACTATTTCTATCAAAAATATTATTAGCACAATACTTATCAAAACCGACTATATAATCACGAAAATAATTTTTTCCCTGGATTTAATGCAAAATTTAATTCTAGTCCTAATACCGCCAATTCGCTTTTTGTGAGCCTATGGTTGGTTAAATTAAGAACATTGTCAGTTAGGGATATTTCCAATTTTAGTTGCAATGAATTGGAGTGGAGGCCACTAATGTATGAAGCCCTGTCAAAAGCAAACCGAGAAAGAAATTTGGTAAATACCTTCATCTGGACAAACTTGGAATCTCTTCCTAGCAGACTTGACTTCCATGGTAGCAATTGATAGCCGGTCTTGAAGAAACAGTCTTATGAAGTCGGGAAAGATATCCTTTTTGCTTGTCCATCTCCTGAAACCAAGCATCTTTGGGCAGACCTGTTCCACTATGCATTCTTGAAGGAAGAGTTTTTGATTCTTTTTCTTAAATAAGGCGAGAAGAGCATTTTCATAGAATCGATATGAGCTTCTCATAGCAGGGGAATAGCGTAAGTAGTGTGACAGTCTTGGAGGATTCATTATGGGCAACGATAAATAAGTACAAACTGTTGGGTTACAACTTTAAAGTCTATAGAATATCCACCCACTCTGCGTCTTATGTACACTTTTATAGTTATCATGAAGAAATAGTAAAATTAGGTATAGCTTCGAATTTATTCCTTAGAGCCCTCCGGGTCTGCAGCGCTAATTATTTAGAACATGAAATTGAAACGGTTTATTCTCAGCTTGACCAACTTTGTTATCCTCTCTTTTTCTGAGGCAAAGCTCTGCAGAAAGCTAAACAGGCTTTTTACAATCCTCACAGGACCCCTAAAGAGAATTATTTCAACAAAATCTTCCTTCCTTTTCACCAAAAGCTAGGCGTCATAAATGATACCTTAGGTAAGCAGTCCCAATTCACTTTTAACTATCCCATCACTTTAAGAAAAGAATTAGTTAACGTTAGCCAAAAAAAAAAAAGAAGTTAATGCAGGAGTATACCAAATAAGCTGTAATGATTGCAATAGAGTGTACATCGGACAAACAGGCCGCTCTCTATCCCAGAGAGTCTTAGAACACAAGAGAGCAGTAAGATATAATCAAGAAAATTCGGCTCTTTTTACCCACATCAATGAACATAATCATCGGATTGATTGGAGTGGTGCCACTATGCTATTTAAAAGTACTTGTCAATTCAAACGGAAAATTGTGGAATCTGCCCTCATTGAAATGTAAAATAGTTAAAATGGATACTATACAAGACTATGCGAGTTATAAGCTATATAACCATGAAATCATGAGTTCTCAGTGTGAAAGGGATTTGGGAGTTCTTGTGAGTAGTAATCTTAAGCCAAGAGAGCAATGTACAACAGTCAGAAATAAAGCAAACAGAATTTTAGGATTTATCTTAAGAAGTGTTGGCAATAGGAAGGAAAAACTTATTTTGCAGCTCTGTCTTGCATTAGTTAGGCCCCATCTAGATAATTCTGTGCAATTCTGGTCACCCTATTATAGGATGGAGATTGAATCCTTGGAGAGAGTACAGCGAAGAATGACCAAGATGATTCACAATATCAGAAATCTACCATATGAGGACAGATTAAGAAAACTTAATTTACACTCTCTAGAGAGGCGCAGAATTAGGGGGGATATGATTGAGGTGTATAAATGGTTTAAAGGGATTAACAAGGGTGATATTAATAGAGTTTTAAAAATTCATGATTAAACCAGAACTCGTAACAATGGATTTAAGCTTGATAAATATAGGTTCAGGAGGGCGACTGGTAAAAATTGGTTTGTTAATAGAGTAGCTGATGCAAGGAACAGGCTTCCTAGTAGGATAAAAAATGCCAGTAGGCATGTTGCAGTGTCCCCTATTCTTATGTTCTTATGTTCTTCTTATGAAATGAAGGACAATTTCAATCTATCCAGGGGGCAATGGACCCCTGACATAATTGATAAAGCTCTCCTGAAGCGCTGCCTCAACGAAGTTATCCCTCAAGATAAACCCCCAAGCAGATTGTAGTTGCTATTGTGTATTTTGATTGTATTAGTATTTATAAATGGATATCATTGTGTCTGCTCTTGTATATGGGGATGTATGTACAGATGTTGCTATATGTATATATCTTTATGTGCTAATTTATTAATTATTCTTTTAATTATAAATTGTTTTGGGGGTTATTTTTTAGATCTATTATCATTTTAAGGATTAACATTTTCCTTTGCTGATGATTTAATTGTCTAGGCGGCTTCTTTAATTGAGGATAATTCGTTTGGATTAGGCCTGTACTATAATCATAAAAAAATTTTAGTCCCTCAGGTCTCATGAGTCCTTTTGTTTACGTTTCCTCCACCTTTATTATTTTTTCTATAATTGTGCTTGAGAAGGTATCCAGTTAGGATCCGAAATATAGCATTGTTTTATAAGTTTTGTTTCACTGATGGGCTTCCTTATTATTATATATATATATATATATATATATATATATATATATATATATATATATATATATATATATATATATATATATATATATATATATATATATATATATATATATATATATATATATATATATATATATATATATATATATATATATATATATATATATATATATATATATATATATATATATATATATATATATATATATATATATATATATATATATATATATATATATATATATATATATATATATATATATATATATATATATATATATATATATATATATATATATATATATATATATATATATATATATATATATATATATATATATATATATATATATATATATATATATATATATATATATATATATATATATATATATATATATATATATATATATATATATATATATATATATATATATATATATATATATATATATATATATATATATATATATATATATATATATATATATATTTAGTTCCTGGGTTCATCCAGTGAGGACGTGCTTCCAGTAGCTCTAATCTTGACCAAACTTAGTACAATGGAGAGTGGTGGTGTTCTTTGTGCTGGTGGTGTTAGTGGTAGTGGTGTTGGTAGTTGTGTCGTTGTTGGTGCTGTTTGTGGCTGTGCTGGGGATTTGTCCTCGTCTGACGCAAGCAAGCTCATTTTTAATTTAAGAAATGAGTTGGCCGCAGTCAGGCAGGAGGTCAGATCCTTAGCTGAGGAGAACAGGGATCTGAGAGGTAAAGTAGAGGTGTTAACCAGGAAGGGTCGATTGAATAATGAAGACGACTGGAAAGTTGTGAATAAGGGTTCAACGAAAATGGTTCTTAAGAAAAATGATACTTTTAGACTACAGGTTGCTAATTCATTTAGGTCACTTAGAGATGAATGTGACAGTGGCGGCAGCAATTCTTCAGGAACCATAGAGTCAGATAGGTGTACTAGCGATCGTAAAAATGGAAGTGGGAAAAGCTCTCAGGTCAAGAGCCTAGGTAAGTCTCCCAAGGTCGGAGTAACCCATCCTCCGGATAAGTCTCGTTCTTTGGTAATTGTAGGGGATTCACTATGCAGATATGTAGACAGGAAACTCAGGCATAGAGTTAGAGGAAAATATTTTTTCCCTGGAGCAGGTATGAAGAAGGTGGGTGAGTCAATAAATAGCTGGATTGAGAAAAAAGATGTTGTTTGTTTGATAGCTGGGGGAAATGACGTGCAGTATGGTAGAAGTGAAGAGCTGATTAGGTTGTATAGACAAGCCCTGGATAAGATTAGGAAAAGGGGTGCAGTTCCTGTGATGTGTGGTATTCTCCCTAGGCTTAGCCAAAGTTCAGAGTGGTGGTCTCGAGCTATAGTAGTAAATGCTAGGATGAAAGTCTTCTGTCGGGAGAATAATATAGGTTTTATAGACGGGTGGGATCACTTCACTAGTCGTAAGCATATGTATGCAAGGGATGGAGTGCATTCATGATCAAACCAGAACTCGTAATAATGGATTTAAGCTTGATAAATTTAGGTTCAGAAGGGAAATTGGTAAAAATTGGTTTGGTAATAGAGTAGCTGATTCATGGAACAAGCTTCCTAGTAGGATAGTAAATACCAATACCTTAGACACCTTCAAATGTAGATTAGATAGACATATGACAGAGGTAGGGTGGGTATGAATAGGTTAGTGCTTATTAGAAAAATCATAAAAAGAAAAATAGAATAAATAAGTAGAGTAGAATAGAATAGGTTAGACATGCTGAAAATACAATTCAAATATGGAGCTGCCTCGTGTGTGCCAGTAGGCATGTTGCAGTGTCCTCTATTCTTATGTTCTTATGTTCTTATGTTCTAATTCAGGTGTCTCGGTATTGGCTGGTATGATAGACAGAGAGGTAGGGGGGTTTTGTTAGACACAAATAATGAAATGATTAATACTTGTGCAGAGAAATTAGTCAGTAAGGGTTCAGTAAATAGTGGGTCAAATAACTGGGAGTCTAAGGATAAGAACCATTTGCTACATAGAACAAATATTAACAAAAAGAATAGCCACAAGAAGGGTGAAGCTAGAGAAAGTTTAAAAGTATATTATACAAATAGCCGTAGTTTAGGTAACAAGATAGAAGAACTGAGAGCCATAGTATGTAGTGAGAGACCGGATATAATATGCATTAGTGAAAGTTGGATTAAATTAGAAAGCAAACACCTTAAAGCTGAGTACATAATTACAGGATATAAACTTTATAATGCTGATCGTAGTGCAGATAAAAGAGGGGGAGGGGTAATTATGTATATTAAAGATAGACTCGGAAGCTGCATTAAGTCTGGAATTAAGACAAATCTAAATTCAGAAACCTTATGGGTTGAAATTAAAAATAATATAGAAAGTCTAGTTGTAGGAGTAGTCTACAGACCACCTGATCTAGATAATATAGAGTCGCAAGTTATATACGATGAAATTTCTAAAGTGAGCAGGTCAAATAGAGTTTGCATTGTAGGGGATTTTAATTTTAGACATATTAACTGGGAAACCATAACAGGTGATAGTAGCTCTAAGGAGTTTTTGGAAGTAGTAGAAGACAATTTCCTTTCTCAGCATGTACATGAAGCAACACGGGGGGTGAATACACTAGATTTAGTTCTTAGTAATAGAGAGAATATGGTTACAAATTTAGAAGTTGGTGAAAAATTGGGCAACAGTGACCATGATTCCATTAGATTTAACATCATTTTCAAGGAAACTATAAAGGAAAATAAGAATATTGTTCCAAGCTTTAGAGCAGGAGATTTTGAGGGCTTAAAAACTAAATTATCTAATGAGGTATGGGAAGGGATTTCTGGGGTACAGATGTGGGTAGTTAATCCAGCAGGTCAGGTCGCAGGTAGCGGATTACCCTGAAATTTGGGTACCACATGCCAAGGATTATCACAAGATAAGATCAATACATTAAATTCTCTCACAGGAAAGAACAGCAGCCCGTCAGTTAATATAAATTTGGATGAGGAATATAGCAATTTTGTCATGACTCTTAAGAATAGTCAGAGAGACTATATTCCCATGAAACATTGCAGATCAAGAAAAAATGACCCTAAATGGATGAACAATAGAATAAAGAATCTTATAGGTATTAAAAGAGGAATATACAGGAAACTAAAAAGAGGTGAAGTGCAGGTGAGGCAGCAATATATACAGTTAAACAGGGAAGTTAAAAAGATAGTTAGAGAGTCGAAAAGAAAATACGAAGTTCGAATAGCAGGAGCAGCTAAAGAAAATCCTAAAGGGTTTTATCAACATTATCAAACAAAATTTAAGGAAAAAGTCGGACCAATTGAAGTAGCCAATGGCCATATCACAGATGACGATAAAGTGATGTGTACATGTTTAAATGATTATTTCTTATCTGTATTTACAAATGAAAACTTGGAAAATATTCCGGAAGTAGAATCCATTTACAGAGACAGTCCCGATAATATACTTAGTTCAATAAATATTACGAGAGAGGAGGTAATAAAAGAAATAGATAAATTAAAGGCTCATAAATCTCCGGGACCTGATGGAATATATGCTAGAATATTAAAGGAATGCAAGGAAGAGCTTAGTTGTCCACTAACTGCATTATTTAATAATTCAATAAAATTAGGATCGGTACCCATGGAGTGGAAATTGGCAGATGTGGTACCAATATTTAAAAAAGGAGAACGTGTTAAAAAGAATAATTATAGGCCGGTAAGTTTAACGTCAACAGTGGGTAAGATTCTAGAATCCATAATTGCAAATAAAATAAGGGCACATCTAGAATTACACAGACTGATAAAACTTTCACAACACGGGTTTCTTAAGGGTTTTTCGTGCCTTACAAACTTACTGTCTTTTTATTCAGAAGTTTACGAGGCAGTAGACTGTGGCAAAGAATATGATACAATATATCTAGATTTTAGCAAAGCTTTTGATAGAGTTCCTCACAAAAGATTAGTTAAAAAGCTGGAAGCTCATGGTATTGGAGGAGCTGTGCTCAGATGGATCAAACAATGGTTAAAAGACAGAAAACAGAGGGTTTGCATAAATGGAGAGAAATCAGAGTGGGGCTCGGTTACAAGCGGGGTACCACAAGGCTCGGTACTGGGTCCTCTATTATTCATCGTATATCTAAATGATCTGGATTCGGATATCAGTAGTAACCTAAGTAAATTCGCAGACGACACTAAAATAGGTAGAACTATAAATGGAAAAGAAGACATTCATGCTTTACAGGAAGATCTAAATAGATTATCTGAATGGTCGGACAAATGGCAAATGGAATTTAATGTTGAAAAATGTAAAGTAGTTAAAATGGGTACTATAAAAGACAATACTAGTTATAAGCTAAATAACCATGAAATCATGAGTTCTCAGTGTGAAAGGGATTTGGGAGTTCTTGTGAGTAGTAGTCTTAAGCCAAGAGAGCAATGCACAGCAGTCAGAAATAAAGCAA
>JAXCGZ010019467.1:12500-15000 GCA_037179515.1 Halocaridina rubra | reverse complement strand
GTATGTATGTATGTATGTATGTATGTATGTATGTATGTATGTATGTATGTATGTATGTATGTATGTATGCATGCATGCATGCATGCATGCATGTATGTATGTATGTATGTATGTATGTATGTATGTATGTATGTATGTATGTATGTATGTATGTATGTATGTGATTACCTAATTGTGATTACCTAATTGTGTTTACGGGAAAGAGCCCAAAGCTCGTATCTTCCCGTCTCCTGATCGGTTCCATTTTTAGACTTAGTGATACTTATCATACCTGTCCTTAAAACTATGGATTGAGGTAGCATTAACTACCTCCTCGCTTAGCGAATTCCAATTATCAACTACTCTTACACTGAAAAAGTATTTCCTTACATCCTGCAAACAAGTTTTCTTCCGAAGCTTCAAACTATGACCTCTAGTTCTAGAGCCAGCCATATCGAAATATCGATCCCTATCCACTCTATCATAACCATGAAGGAATTTAAAGTCTGTCACCATATCCCCCCTTACTCTTCTAGCTTCGAGTGATGGCAAGTCTAATTCCCTCAGCCTCTCATCATAACCGAGATTGCGTATTTCTGGCACCAGTTTCGTGGCATGTCTTTGAACTTTTTCAAGCTTAGCTATGTGCTTTTTCAAGTGCGGATTCCAAAAGGGGGCTGCATATTCGAGTTTTGGCCTCACATAGGTTACATAAATATTTCTGAACATTTCCTTGTCCATGTGCCTGAAGGCTACCCTTACATTTGATAAGAATGCATATGCTGCCCTTACTACGCCATTTATATGTATTTCTGGAGACAAATCTGCCAATATGTTTACTCCTAGATCTCTCTCATTTTCTGTCTCCTGAAGTTGTACTCCAGCCACCGAGTAGTCAAGCTTGGGCCTTCTTGCACTTGTACCCATTCTCATTACCTTACATTTTGAGGTATTGAATTTCATTAGCCACTTTTCTGACCACTCATGCAGATTATTTAGATCCTCCTGAAGTTCTCTACCATTGTTCTCGTTTTTTACTTTCTTCACAATCTTTGCATCATCTGCAAACATATTCATGAATGAATTTACAGACTCTGGTAGGTCATTTACATATACAAGGAACAAAAGTGGCCCTAAAACTGAACCCTGTGGAACTCCACTACTAACTCTTCTCCATTCAGACACTGAGTGTCTTACTCTAACCCTCTGTTCCCTTCCTTCTAAGTAAGTTTTTATCCATTCCAAGACATTTCCACCTATTCTAGCCATTGATTGCAGCTTCCTAATAAGTCTCCCATGTGGAACAGTGTCAAACGCTTTCTGGAAGTCTAGGAATATGCAATCTGCCCAGCCCTCTCTTTCCTGTAAGATTTGGCTTACCTCATCATAAAATTCTAATAAGTTTGTTACTGTTGATCTTCCTTCTCTGAAGCCATGTTGCCTCACTGACAAAAAGTTGAAGGATTCCAAGTGAAGAGAGATATGTTTCCTTAGTAGTTTCTCCATAAGTTTGCAAACTATGCTGGTCAAGGAAACTGGTCTATAGTTCAGAGCCGTATCCCTCCTTCCCTTTTTGAAGATAGGTATCACATTTGCTTGTTTCCAGCATCTTGGAATCTCCCCCGACTCCAATGACTCCTTAAATATGATACTTAGTGCCACTGATATTGTGTTTGCGCATTTTTTAAGCACATGAGGGGATATGTCATCAGGACCTGTAGCTTTATGAACATCTAAATCCATCAGCGCTTTGCATACCTCTGTGGCTGTAAGGTTGATGTTCTCTAATACCGGCCCTTGAGCTTCTATCACTGCAATCTGAGGGGGTGGGGTATTTTCTACTGTAAATACTGACTGAAACTCCTTGTTCAATTCTTTGCAGATCTCTTCGTCCGTCTCAGTGATGCTTCCATCCGCTCTCTTTAGCCTTAAAACCTGTTCTTTTACCTTCAGTTTTTCTCTGATAAAGCTGTGGAAAAGCTTGGGATTTTCTTTAGCCTTCCTGGTGATGTCCCTCTCATAATCTTTCTCTGCCTCTCTCCTTTTACTTAGGTAGTCGTTTCTTGCTCTTTTGTAGGGTTGCCAGGCATTTATGTTTTTTCTCCTCCTATACCTTTTCCAGCATTTGTCTCTCCACTCCTTAGCTCTTTTACACCCATTATCGAACCATTTCTCTCTGGCATGAATTACACCTACTTTGGTGACAGGTATGCAGCAATCTACTATCTTCCCATATTTCTCACAAAAGATGTCATACATTTCTTGTACAGATTTGTTGTAAAATAAGGTTCTCCAGTCAATAACTGCAAAAAGCTCATTCATTTTGATGTAATCTCCTTTCTGATAGTTCCTCCTCATGTCCTCAGTGCCTCTACTCTCAGGAAGAATGTCTTCAATGATATACTCCATCAACAACACACAGTGGTCACTCTTTCCAATTGGTGGTTCATACTCAATATTTTCAATATCCAACACATTATCTGTGAACACCAGATCAAGTAGTGATGGCTCATCCCCACCC
>JAXCGZ010019467.1:5000-7500 GCA_037179515.1 Halocaridina rubra | reverse complement strand
GCTATACTTAGGAATGAACGCATTCTAACTGAATGCCACTATGTTCATATTACACATTCCCCAACCTCACTCTTGGCTTCATTTTAGCATTTAATTCAATTCCCAATCTCATTCGGGCCATGAAATTATCAAATAAGCACATTACATATGTGAAAACATGAATCATTTTCTACCCCGACCGGGAATCAAACCTAGGACTTATGATTACTAAGTCAAGGCGCTACCACTACACCACAGAAGGTTAAAAGGAATCCAACCTTATAGCTTATATCTGCTATACTTAGGAATGAACGCATTCTAACTGAATGCCACTATGTTCATATTACAGATTCCCCAACCTCACTCGTGGCTTCATTTTAGCATTTAATTCAATTCCCAATCTCATTCGGGCCATGAAATTATCAAATAAGCACATTACATATGTGAAAACATGAATCATTTTCTACCCCGACCGGGACTCGAACCTAGGACTTAGTTATCATAAGTCCTAGGTTTGAGTCCCGGTCGGGGTAGAAAATGATTCATGTTTTCACATATGTAATGCGCTTATTTGATAATTTCATGTCCCGAATGAGATTGGGAATTGAATTAAATGCTAAAATGAAGCCACGAGTGAGGTTGGGGAATCTGTAATATGAACATAGTGGCATTAATTTAGAATGCGTTCATTCCTAAGTATAGCAGATATAAGCTATAAGGTTGGATTCCTTTTAACCTTCTGTGGTGTAGTGGTAGCGCCTTGACTTAGTAATCTTAAGTCCTAGGTTCGAGTCCCGGTCGGGGTAGAAAATGATTCATGTTTTCACATATGTAATGTGCTTATTTGATAATTTCATGGCCCGAATGAGATTGGGAATTGAATTAAATGCTAAAATGAAGCCACGAGTGAGGTTGGGAATCTGTAATATGAACATAGTGGCATTCAGTTAGAATGCGTTCATTCCTAAGTATAGCAGATATAAGCTATAAGGTTGGATTCCTTTTAACCTTCTGTGGTGTAGTGGTAGCGCCTTGACTTAGTAATCATAAGTCCTAGGTTCGAGTCCCGGTCAGGGTAGAAAATGATTCATGTTTTCACATATGTAATGTGCTTATTTGATAATTTCATGGCCCGAATGAGATTGGGAATTGAATTAAATGCTAAAATGAAGCCACGAGTGAGGTTGGGGAATCTGTAATATGAACATAGTGGCATTCAGTTAGAATGCGTTCATTCCTAAGTATAGCAGATATAAGCTATAAGGTTGGATTCCTTTTAACCTTCTGTGGTGTAGTGGTAGCGCCTTGACTTAGTAATTATAAGTCCTAGGTTCGAGTCCCGGTCGGGGTAGAAAATGATTCATGTTTTCACATATGTAATGTGCTTATTTGATAATTTCATGGCCCGAAAGATTGGGAATTGAATTAAATGCTAAAATGAAGCCACGACTGAGGTTGGGGAATCTGTAATATGAACATAGTGGCATTCAGTTAGAATGCGTTCATTCCTAAGTATAGCAGATATAAGCTATAAGGTTGGATTCCTTTTAACCTTCTGTGGTGTAGTGGTAGCGCCTTGACTTAGTAATCATAATTCCTAGGTTCGAGTCCCGGTCGGGGTAGAAAATGATTCATGTTTTCACATATGTAATGTGCTTATTTGTTAATTTCATGGCCCGAATGAGAATGGGAATTGAATTAAATGCTAAAATGTAGCCACGAGTGAGGTTGGGGAATCTGTAATATGAACATAGTGGCATTCAGTTAGAATGCGTTCATTCCTAAGTATAGCAGATATAAGCTATAAGGTTGGATTCCTTTTAACCTTCTGTGGTGTAGTGGTAGCGCCTTGACTTAGTAATCATAATTCCTAGGTTCGAGTCCCGGTCGGGGTAGAAAATGATTCATGTTTTCACATATGTAATGTGCTTATTTGATAATTTCATGGCCCGAATGAGATTGGGAATTGAATTAAATGCTAAAATGAAGCCACGAGTGAGGTTGGGGAATCTGTAATATGAACATAGTGGCATTCAGTTAGAATGCGTTCATTCCTAAGTATAGCAGATATAAGCAATAAGGTTGGATTCCTTTTAACCTTCTGTGGTGTAGTGGTAGCGCCTTGACTTAGTAATCATAAGTCCTAGGTTCGAGTCCCGGTCGGGGTAGAAAATGATTCATGTTTTCACATATGTAATGTGATTATTTGATCATTTCACGGCCCGAATGAGATTGGGAATTGAATTAAATGCTAAAATGAAGCCACGAGTGTGGTTGGGGAATCTGTAATATGAACATCAGTGGCATTCAGTTAGAATGCGTTCATTCCTAAGTATAGCAGATATAAGCTATAAGGTTGGATTCCTTTTAACCTTCTGTGGTGTAGTGGTAGCGCCGTGACTTAGTAATCATAAGTCCTAGGTTCGAGTCCCGGTCGGGATAGAAAATGATTCATGTTTTCACATATGTAATGTGCTTATTTGATAATTTCATGGCCCGAATGAGATTGGGAATTGAATTA
>JAXCGZ010019466.1:12500-45000 GCA_037179515.1 Halocaridina rubra | reverse complement strand
AGAAAATTGCAAATGCAAAAACAGTGGTCATATGAAAAAAAAAAAAAAAAAAATCTTTTTTAGTGAATATAAACTAAAGGTTGATATTATATATATATATATATATATATATATATATATATATATATATATATATATATATATATATATAGTCACCTCGCTATTTACGCAAAATTGGAATAACGCATCTTGAAAATAATAGTAAAAATAATTGAATTCCACGAATAACGCACGCGAGAAAATGCGAAAAAAAAAAATAATAATGGTTCAGATTAGTAACTCTGAGGCAGTTTCCCACCATGCTGCAATGTGCTTCTGTCTCTCTTCACCCAGTATGAACCCTAACTACAACTACAATATGGGATTTTTACCCTTATTGGAGTGATTTTCCACACAAATCATCATTGTAATAGTGAAGCAATGATTTATGACACTCTCTCTCTCTCTTTATATATATATATATATATATATATATATATATATATATATATATATATATATATATATATATATATATATATATATATATATATATATATATATATATATATCACACCTTGTTCTCAAAATAACGCCTAGATAGGGAAAAAACGAGTTATTTTCCATAGGAAACAATGATAAAGGGCATAGATACGTTCCAAAATTTACATAGACACACCATGCCAAAGATATAAGATCAGTAAAAAAAATATTTTATTACTACATAGCAAAGCAGAAAGCCTTGTATCTATTTTTAAGAGTATACAAAAGATATTCATATTCACTTTACAGCTAGAAATTAACATACATTACTATACTTTACTCTATTATGCAGTGGGCAACAGTTACACAGTACACTGGGACATGCATGGTGGCAGTGAGCAAGTAACTTATGTGGTAGAAGAGGAGGAGGATGCAAGAGAACGAGCCTCTATCTGCAAATGTATATAAAGATAAAATAAGAATTATAATTAACCAACGCAAGACTACAGAACGAAAAAAAAAAATAATTATGCAATGCCTAAATCTACCATATGACAGATTAAAAAAAACTTAATCTACATTCTCTAGAGAGGCACAGAGTTAGGGGGGATATGATTGAGGTGTATAAATGGTTTAAAGGGATTAACATGGGTGATATTAATAGAGTTTTAAAAATTCATGATCAAACCAGAACTCGTAATGGGTAATGGATTTAATCTTGATTAATTTAGGTTCAGAAGGGAAATTGGTGAAAATTGGCTTGGTAATACCGTAGAGTATTCCTAGTAGGATAATAAATGCCAATACCTTAGACACCTTCAAATGTAGATTAGATAGACATATAACAGAGGTAGGGTGGGTATGAATAGATTAGTGTTTATTAGAAAAATCATAAAAAGAAAACTAGAATAAATAAGTAGAGTAGAATAGAATAGGTTAGACATGCTGAAAATATCATTAAAAAATGGAACTGCCTCGTGTGTGCCAGCAAGCATGTTGCAGTGTCCCCTATTCTTATGTTCTTAATATTTTCAGAACACGTGTTTTGCATCCTCCTTCCATTTTCAAATTTGTATCTGGTTTCTGAATGACAAATTTGTTAATAAAATGTATCCAATTACTCTCTCTCTCTCTCATATTTCTTTACAAAAAACGAATTAAAACTTAGATTTATTACCTTTAAAATGAGCACTGTAATGAACGTGATTAAGACTAAAGCAATAATTGTATTTACATAATAAGATGAAAAATTTCTACCTAATTCCTGTTTAAGAGAGACATTACAAAGGATTCGTGGAAAGGAAATTAATTTAACTCTTTTAACTCATTAACGTTTTTATTAAAAGTGCATTATTATATTTATCATTTGCTGCCCCAAACGACTCATCAGCTTGTAAAGTAACTGATGTATGTGTTGTTTGTAAGACTATTCTCCTTTTAATATAAATATATTCTATATAATGTAAGTGAAATGAAACGAGAGAGAGAGAGAGAGAGAGAGAGAGATCTTTAATTTACTCTTGTTCATTCAACCAAAACTACATTATTTATTGTAAAAATAATGGTTTAATTACAAATTCGTTATAATAATATTAATAATAATAATAATAATAATAATCTCCACAATCATCATCAAAGGAAAATTATTGTTAAAAATAATAATAATAAGATCTGAGGAGAATTATTGGAATAGACATCATGAGAGTAATGCAGAGGTATATTAAAACCCAGCAGAGAGCTGGATATTCATTACACATCTTTTATAATCCCTTCACATCTGACAGGTCATTACACTCTCCATCTGTTTCTCTTTACAGCCTGATAAAGGCTGTTTTATTTTATAATTTTTTGGTCCATCCTGTTGTCACAATAATCTAAAAAAAAAAAAAAAAAATTTTTTTTTTTGGGGGGGGCGGCGTTATTCGCGAATTCCGAATTTTTTACTATTATGTTTGGGGGGGCTTTATTGCAATTTCGCATATAAAAAAATCGCGTATAAAAGGAACAAGGTATATATATATATATATATATATATATATATATATATATATATATATATATATATATATATATATATATATATATATATATATATATATATATATATTGTGGAGGATTTCCTGTGTGTTATTTACCCTTCGATCTTATAACCCCCTAAATTCGGAAATCCTGACACGGCTTCAGTAGAGGCCTACCACGATCTCAAAATTAAATCCTCTACCAATAAAATATAATTAATATTACATGCATAAACATACATGCAAATATTTTATATGGGGGTTTATGAACTGCTGATATGTGAATATTTAAATAAACTCTCCTCACCTTAAATTAAAACTTCGTCATACAGAATAATACATTTTCTAACATACATTCTACCTACGAGTGTTCAATTAAATGAGCTCATTCTGTCCCTCACACGTAGTTATAAATATTGTTAGAAATACAATGAATCTGTACTCATCTGTCCGGACAACCCTGATGTCGTCAGCAATCACGGGACTCCGAATCAAAAACGTATCTTCTGATCCACAGATCTCTATCACGTTCTTCTACTTGGGTGTCTCGTAATGTCTCACGAGAGCAAGTAATTACTCTTTAACAAACTTATAAGTACTGTCAACAAACACAGTAAGAATGAGTGCCTCGTAGCATCTCACGACACGGCCAGCCTCCCTAACAAACTACACATTATACATACGAATATACATGTATACATGATAGAACTTAATAAGTATACATGCTAAGCCTAAAAGTATACATTCATGCACTTACGTTACAATAAACGAAACTATATGCAAAATAACACTTACATAATGTACGTAGAAATAAACTGTCTTGAAATATATTCAAGACATATATTATATATATATATATATATATATATATATATATATATATATATATATATATATATATATATATATATATATATATATATATATATATATTATACTTGTTGTACACGTATAACAAGGACTTCTGTGAAAAAGTCACTCCAATAAGGGTGAAAATCCTAGTCAGGAAGTAGTTATGGCTTAACACTCTGATCACCACCACCACTCACCTGGTGTCCACTGTATATAGTGAGTTAATTTTTTTTTTTTGTATCTTTAATACTGTACTTTTTAATTTTTAGCTTATACAGTGTTACCCCGGTTATTCGCGCTTCTTGGTTCGCGTTCTCACTCTATCGCGGTTTTTTTTTGGGATAAATTATTATTGTATTTTATGGGTATACGCAAAAATATTAAAATATTGAAAAAAAAAACATTTTCAGTATTTTCATTTTTTTATTGAAAAAAAAAAATTTCATTATTTAATTGATAAAAAAATTTATTTCCCAGCCTATGAATAATAAAACAGTAAAAAATAATAAAAAACATAAATTTAGATATACGGTACGTACAGTATAACTCACAGTACAGGGTATTTCATCATGCGAAATAGTGTCCGATAGCATAAAATGTATTGGGGTCACAGCTACGTGAGCTAGAATATATATTTATATTTCCAGTAGTTTCATGATTTTATTGATAAAAAAACGTGTTTGTTAGCCTAAGAATACTAAAACAGTCTAACTCATGTGTGCGCCATTCGCGTTGTGCTTCTTAATACGTTGTGCTTGTGATTTTTTTTTACTCTCGTTTATCAACCTCTGTAATGCCTCCCAAGCGTCCTTCATCTTCTAAGGCTTTTGGTAGAAAGCCTAAGTGGCAAAGGAAGATATTGACCATAACAGAAAAGGTAAAACTGTTAGATATGCTGAAGGAAGGAATGTTGGCCACCATTTTGGCCTCAACGAACCTACTGTTTGATACATCAAAAAGGACGAGGCAAATATCAGGAAAACAGCGACTACTTCATTTAGTAAAACAGCGAAGAGGGTCATAACACCCTGAAATAAGATAATAGTGCAGATGGAATCTGCTTTGGCCCTGTGGATTGCTGATTGCAGAAAGATGAACATCAGCGCAGACAGCAATATCATACAAACAATGGCGAAGAAGTTGTATGAGACATTCGCTGCAAACGAACCCGACTACAGCAGTGGCGACCATGGAGAGGAGGAGAGAGAAGATATTGACGACCCACAACCAGGACCCTCCAGTGTTTCTCCACCAAGGAAACAATCGTTCGTGGCAAGCAAGGGTTGGTTCACCAAATTTAAAAAGCGCTATGGCCTAAAGAGCGTTTCGATTTATGGCGAAGCTGCCTCTGCAGATACAGCTGCAGCTGAAGGATATGTAAAGAACGACTTCAAGAAAATTGTCGAGGAAGGCAAATATGCTCTTGAGCAAGTCTGTAACATGGATGAGACTGGGTTATTTTGGAAGAGAATGCCATCTCGCACTTATCTCTTCAAGGAAGAAGCTAAAGCCCCAGGATTTAAAGCACACAAAGATCTTGTTACCCTCATGTGCGGGAATGCTGCGGGCTTCATGTTGAAGCCTGGGCTTATCTACAAGTCAAAGAACCCTAGGGCTTTGAAGAATAAGAATAAGAATCTGCTGCCAGTGTATTGGATGTATAACCCTAAGGCCCGGATCACGAAAAGCCTAACATCAGACCAATGCTTTATCCCTCAAGTTAAAATTTATCTTGCGGAAAAGGGCCTTGAATTTAAAGTCCTTCTTTTGATGGATAATGCTGGTGGCCATGCAACTGATCTCGAATATGACGGTGTTCAAGTAGAGTTCCTGCCACCGAATACGACATCACTGATTCAGCCTATGGATCAAGGCGTTACTCGTGCGTTCAAGGCCCTCTACACACGAAATGCCCTGGCGAACCTGGTTGACTCCATGGATGCGGACAAAGAATTCTCACTGAAGACTTACTGGCATAACTACACGATTGCTACATGCCTTCAAAATATTCAGAATGCAATCAAAAAGATGAAGCCGGCCACAATCAATGCCAGCTGGAAGAAATTGTGGTCCGAAGTCATATACAACTACAAGGGATTCGCTCCTGATGAAGTCCATAACTTGGCAGTTGCGAAAGCTGTGAAGTTGGCTGCATTTCTAGGAGGAGAAGGCTTTGAAGATATGACTCACAAAGACGTGAATGAACTAATTGACTGCCACTCGCAGCCTTTGACTGATGAAGACTTGGAGGAAATGAAGAAGAGGAAGAACAACAACCAGAGGAAACGCAAGAAGAAATCGAAGAGCCTGGCCTTACACTCGAACGTCTGGCTGCCATGTATGAACATGTGAAAGTAGTCCAACAACTCTCGCAAGAACATGACGATAATATGGTTCGTTCGGTGACCTTCTGCAATCTTCTCGACGATGCCATGATTCCTTACAAGACCATCTTCCAATAAAAGAAGAAACAGCAACAGCAACTCCACATTACCATCTTCTCTCGCAAAAAGCAGTCATAAAGCTGTCATTGGCTGTGTAATAATTTCCTCTGGAGTCTATACACGTCATCATCACCTTATTTACGGTAAGTTTACCTATCACATTCATATAAATTTACGCTTGCCTGCTGTTATTAATAAAGTAAAGGGTGGTTTTTAAACAGTGCAGGGAGGGTTTATACAGTAAAGGTAAAAATAAATGTAAAATGCCTATGTATATATTGTGATCCTACTTCGCGGATTTTCACCTATCGCCGCCGGTCCCGGAACCGAACCCCCGCTATATCGCGAGTCACCTTCTGCAAATTCAGTGCATCGTGGAATTTTTTTGATAAGTATATGTATTTTATGTCTCAGATATTCTGGGTATATAACGTGAATCCACGATATGTGGAATATTAAACTTTCCAGTATTTTCTTTGTTGATAAAAAAAAGTATTTCCTTGCCTAAAAATAATAAAACAGTAAAAAATAGTAAAAAAACATAAATTTAAACATGAAGCTCACAGTATTGCATCATATAAAATACGATACCGGTATCTGCGTTTCGGAAAATGCAAAGGGTCTCACCTATGTGAGATAGTACATATTAAAATTTCCAGTATTTTCATTATTTTATTGATAAAAAGAGTATTTCCTAGCTGAAGAATAACAAAACATTAAAAAATAGTAAAATACATAAATTTAGGGGCGTCATGGATAACGGAAAGGGTCGCACCTACGTGCGATAGTACATATTAAAATTTCCAGTATTTTCATTATTTTAGTGATAAAAAAAAGTATTACCTAGCCTAAGAATAATAAAACAGTAAAAAATAGTAAAAAACTAAAATTTAAACATGTAACTAACCATTTTGCACCATGTAAAATATGATACCGGTATCGGCGTCTTGGAAAACAAAATGGGTGGCACCTACGTGAGATAGTACACGGGATGCTATTGGCTGATGGTGGCTAATGGGTGGGAGACAACGAATCACAGAATTGTGTTCTGTATACTGGGGTCTGATTGGCTTTTTGATTGAAGCTTGATTCTCCCAGCATCTTCCATTGTCTCGCCTCACTCATTAAGTTACCCACGTGTGCGCCTTTCTCGTTGTGCCTCTTAATACGTTGTGCTTGTGTTTTTTGTGAAACTTTTGATTGTTTTATTTCAACCCCTGCAATGCCGCCCATGTGTCCTTCATCTTCTAAGGCTTCTGGTAGTGAGCCTAAGAGGCAGATGCTGACCATAGCAGATAAGGTAAAACTGTTAGATATGCTGAAGGAAGGATGAAGTTTCTCGGCTGTCGGCCGCCATTGGCTGTGCAGTATGTGAACGTCATCACATCATTCACGGTAAGCTTACCCATCACGTTCAAATAGCTTTACGCTTGCACGCTGTTATTTATGGTAAACTTACCTGTCACACTTATATAAATTTATGCTTGCGCGCTGTTATTAATAAAGTAAAGGGTGAGTTGTTAACAATGCAGGGAGGGTTTATACAGTAAAGGTAAAAATAAATGTAAAATACCTGTAATAAAGATGGTGCTGCTACTTCGCGGATTTTCACCTTTTGCGGGTGGTCCCGGATCCAAACCCCCGCGATAAACGAGGGATCACTGTGTATATATATATATATATATATATATATATATATATATATATATATATATATATATATATATATATATATATATATATATATATATATATATATATATATATATATATATATACAGAGGGTCTTCATTTAACGTCAGGGTTCCATTCGTGACAGTTGACTTAAGTCTGATTTCGACGTAACTCGGAACACAAAACACTCCTAAATTCGAACCTAGGGCCCCCAACCTATGTTAAAAATAAATAATTTAAAACACTGTAAAATAATATGTGTTCTTAATCAATGATAAAAATATATACTAAAACTAAACTTAATAGTATTGCTTATCTTTAAAATGTATCAATAGGAAAATTACACTACAGTACATTGCATTATAACATACCTTTACTAGTGTGGTTAGCTTGTAAACTGGAAGGGGTGTTGCAAGGGAGGGAGAGACTGACTTAATGGGAGGTTGAACTTGGAGAGGCAGGTGCTGAGGGGACTGGGACAGGTGAGTATGGAGAGGCAAGAACATAATGGAGGTATTGGGGCAGGTGAGTCTATTGAGGTAGAGGGTATAGGAACTGTTGCTGAGGTATCTACTTTCACAAGGAATTGGTCAAGGCGAGTCTGGAATGATGCCCTCTTCTTCTCATATATTTCATGGTAACACCTCAGGGCATCATTGATACCTCTCTCACCTTTATTGTACCTGGCAACGTTGGGGTCCTGAGCATCAAGCTTTGCCAACAATTCCTCTGCCAAGGCAAACGATTCTTCCAATTCCTTGGTTGTGAATCTCATTGGCACTGGGCTTGGTAGTTCTTCCTCCTCCTTATGCATTTGCTTTTCCAGATGAATAAGGTCCTCAGTAGATAACTCCTACCCATGAGATTCCTGGAACTATTTTACAGCATTAACCTCCACCTATAACTCGAGCTTCTTAACCATGACAACTAAGTTTAAGAGCTTTGGATGTCATTAAAAAAATATGGGCATGCTTCTTTCCATATCCCATTTAAGTTCGTTTGCATCACTTCCTCCCAAGCATCACCAATATTCTTCACAGCATGAAGAATATTGAATGACATCCTTAAGTCCTTGAGAGTCAGGATCTTGTCCTTCTCAGTTGTCCTGAGAACCATAGTGATTTTTCTTCAGAGGTAGTAGGCCTTGAAAGAGTCAATAACCCCCTGATTCCTTAGCTGTAATAGGGAAGTGGTATTAGGTGGAAGGTAAACCACCTCTACATTGGGATGAAAGTTATCCAAATGGGCAGGGTGACCAGGGGCACTGTCCAGCACTAGCAACACCTTAAAGGGCAGACCTTTAGATGTACTGTACACTACTTCTCCGCTTCTGGGATAAAATGGTTGCTGAACCAGTTTTCAAATATTGGAAGGGTTATCTAAGCCTTTTTGTTTGACTTCCAGATGACTGGCAGTAAACCCTTCCAAACGCCCTTGAGTGCTCTTGGGTTTTCTGCCAAATAAACCAAACAAGGGCTTCAGCTTACAGTCTCCAGCAGCATTAGCCCCCAAAAGCAAAGTCAGTCTCTCCTTGCTTACTTTATGGCCTGATACTGTCTTCTCCACCTTGGCGATGTACGTATGACTAGGCATACGCCTTCAGAATAACCCAATCTCATCCACTTTAAATACCTGTTCTGCACTGTAACCCCCTTCCCTTATTATCTCGGCTAAAGCAATTGGAAACATTTTGCTGCTTCCTCATCACCACTAGCAGCTTCACCTTGCACTCTTATATTATGCAAATTAGCATTAGCCTTAAAATTATTAAACCACCCTCTACTAGCAACAAACTCTTCACATGCATTGCCTTCCCCCATTTCTCTTTTCAAATCTTCGAATAATATTTTAGCCTTTTCCTGTATTAACATAAGGCTTATTGGGATATGCCGTCAATTTTGTTCTTCAAGCCAAAGCACTAGCAATCTCTTCATCTCGATCATAAGACGACTACACTGCCTCGTGATCACAGTGGACATCATAGGAGTTGACCCTTTCATGTGGTCACAGATGTGATCTTTGTCCTTGATGATCGTGGCCACAGCCGTATGGGGTAATCCAAGATTGCAGCCAATATTCGCAGAAGATTCTCCCTTTTCAGCACGGTTTAGCACTTCATTTTTAATTTCTATAGTGATGGCTTTTCTTTTATTAGTGGCACTGCCATCAGAACAGTCACTAACATGCTTGGGAGTAACGTCAGTAACGAGAGAACACGAGAGAGCAGACGAAAGCACTAGACACAGTATGGCGGGCAGGAATAAACTGAGTTGAATAAAATTGTATTTACAGCTATGTGTTTTTATTTTAAATTCCATATAATCCTTTATTACAGTGAAACCTCGCTATATCGTGGTTCACCTTTCGCAAATTCAGTGCATCGTGGTTTTTTTGGGCGAGCTTTTTTTTTCTTTTCTGGGTATATGCGAGAATCCACGATATGTGGGAATATTAAAAGTTTCAGTATTTTCATTATTTTACTGATTTTTTTTCTTCATTATTTTATTGATAAAAAATAGTATTTCTCCACCTAAGAATAATAAAACAGTGAAAAAAATAAATTTAAACATGTAGCTCTACACCATAGAAAGTACGATACCAGTCTCGGCGTTTCGGAAAATGCAAAGGGTCGCACCTATGTGAGCAATCACATATCAAAATTGCCAGTATTTTCATTATTTTAATGAAATAAAAAAACAGTAAAAAACATAAATTTAATCATGTAACTCACAGTATTGCACAATGTAAAATACAATACCGGTATCGGCGTTTCGGAAAACAAAAAGGGTCGCACCTACGTGAGCTAGTACATATTAAAATTTCCAGTATTTTCATTATTTTATTGATAAAAAAAAGTATTTCCTAGCCTAAGAATAATAAAACAGTAAAAAATAGTAAAATACATAAATTTAAACATGTAACTCACAGTATTGCACCATGTAAACTATTGTACGATAGCGTACACTGTATTGACATCTTGGAAAACGCAAAGGGTCGCACCAACATGAGATAGTACATGGGATGCTATTGGGTGATGGGTGGGAGACGATGAATCACAGAATTGTTTTTCTGTATACTGTATTCTGTATTATGGGGTCTGTTTGGCTTTTTGATTGAAGCTTCATTCTCCCAGCATCTTCCATTGGCTCGCCTCACCCGTTCAGTCTACTCACGTGTGCGCCGTTCCCGTTGTGCTTCTTTATACATTGTCTTTGTGATTTTGTGAAACTTTGGTATTTCAACCTCTGCAATGCCTCCCAAGCGTCCTTCATCTTCTACGGTTTCTGGAAGTAAGCCTAAGCGGTAAAGGAAGACGTTGACCATAACAGAAAAGGTAAAACTGTTAGATATGCTGAAGGAAGGAAGAGGGTTCGCGGATGTCGGCCGCTATTTCGGCATCAACGAATCTACTGTTCAATACATCACAGAGGACAAAGCAAATATCAGGAAAACAGCGACTATTTCTTTTAGTAAAACAGCGAGGAGGGTCGTAACACCCCGCGATAAGATAATAGAGGATGGATTCTGCTTTGGTCCTGTAGATTGCTGATTGCAGGAAGAAGAACATCAGCTTAGACACCAATATCATACAAACAAAGGCGAAGAAGCTGTACGAGAAATTAGTTGCAAATGAACCCAACGACGACAGTGGCGAACGTGAGGAGGAGGAGAGAGAAGATATCGACGACCCACAACCCGGACCCTCCAGCGATTCTCCACCGAGGAAACAATTGTTCGTTGCAAGGAAGGGATGGTTCACCAAATTTCAAAAACGCTTAGGCCTAAAGAGCGTTTCGGTGCATGGTGAAGCTGCCTCTGCAGATACAGCTGCAGCTGAAGAATATGTAAAGAACGACCTCAACAAAATGATAGAGGAAGGCGAATATGCTCCTGAGCATGTCTATAACATGGATGAGACTGGGTTATTTTGGAAGAGAATGCCGTCTCACACTTATCTTTTCAAGGAAGAAGCTAAAGCCCCGGGATTTAAAGCGCATAAAGACCTCGTTACCCTCGTCATGTGCGGGCATTTATGTTAAAGCCCGGGCTTATCTACAAGTCAAAGAACCCTAGTGCTTTGAAGAATAAGAATAAGAATCTGCTGCCAGTGTATTGGATGCATAACCCTAATGCCCGGATCATGAAAAGCCTCACATCGGACTGGTTTCACCAATGCTTTATCCCTTAGGTCAAAGTTTATCTTGCGGAGAAGGGCCTTGAATTTAAAGTCCTTCTATTGATGGATAATGCTGGTGGCCACGCGACTGATCTCCAATATGACAGTGTTCAAGTAGAGTTCCTGTCAGTGAACACAACATCACTGATTTAGCCTATGGATCAAAGCATTATTCGTGCATTCAAGGCCCTCTACACACAAAATGACCTGGCGAACCTGGTTGACTCCATGGATGCGGACAAATAATTCATACTGAAAACATACTGGCGTAACTTCACGATTGCTACATGCCTTCAAAATATCCAGAATGCAATCAAAGAGATGAAGCCGGCCACAATCAATGCCAGCTAGAAGAAATTGTGGCCAGAAGTCATCTATGACTACATGGGACTCGCTCCTGACGAAGTCCATAACTCAGCAGTTGTGAAATCTGTGAAGTTGGCTGCATTTCTAGGAGGAGAAGGCTTTAAATATATGACTCATGAAGACGTGAATGAACTGATCGACTGCCACTCACAGCCTTTGATTGATGAAGACTTGGAAGAAATGACAAAATCAGCGAGCAAAGAAGAGGAAGAAGAACAACCAGAGGAAACGCATGAAGAAGTTGAAGAACCTGGCCTTAAACTTGAACGTCTGGCAGCCATGTGTAAACATGTGAGAGAACTCCAACAACTGTCGTAGGAGCATGACGATAATACGGTTCGTTCAGTGACCTTCTGCAATATTATCGACGATGCCATGACTCCTTACAAGACCATCTTTGCACAAAAGATGAAACAGCGACAGCTACTCCCCATTACCATGTTCTTCTCTCGCAAAAAGCAGCTGTAAAGCTGTCATTGGCTGTGGAGTATTTGGCTATGGCGTGTGTACACGTCATCATCACCTCATTCACGGTAAGTTTACCTATCACGTTCATATAAATTTACGGTTGCCTTCTGTTATTAATAAAGTAAAGGGTGGTTTGTTAACAGTGCAGGGAGGGTATATACAGTAAAGGTAAAAATAAATGTAAAATACCTATGTTTATATTGTGCTCCTAATTTGCGGATTTTCACCTATTGCCGCCGGTCCCGGAACCGAACCCCCGCGATAAACGAGGAAGCACTGTATAACCAAATAAATAAATAAAGCCATTAACTTGATAAATACGAATAGAGTACAGATGTGTTTGCTAGCTTTGTATTCATATTCCGAGTAAAATCGTATTTACAGTTATGTGTTGGTATTTTTTTAAAATTCAATGTAACCAACTGTACACAAAAAAATAAATAAATACAAACCATTAACTTGATAAATACGAACACAGTACAGCTGTATTTGCTAGCTTTGTATTCGTGTGTATTTCGAATAAAATCATATTTGGTATTTTTTTAAAATTTAATATAATCCTTCAATATGACCAAATAAACAAATAAATAAATAAATCCATTAACTTGATAAATATTAATACAGCAGTGCTGTTAGCTGTGTATTCCTCCACCGAGCTTACAAACTATTTTGGTGTGCGGTCTAAATTTATCGCACCAGCCAGATAGGCTGAAACATTAATTTATTAACAAGTTCTTAATTATTTCTTGGCATTTGTCGTAATGGCGAAACGCGTAAGTCGGATTGACGTTATACAAGGACCCCATATATATATATATATATATATATATATATATATATATATATATATATATATATATATATATATATATATATATATATATATATATATATATATATATATATATATATACACCTTGTTCCATTTTTCCGCGTTTATTTTAACCGCGAAATTGCAATAATGCCCAGAAAAAATAATAGTAAAAAAAATACGAAATTCGCGAATAACGGCCATGCAAAAAAATTCGAAAAATAAATTTAATTTTAATAAAAAATTGACCGCCTCGGAGGCACTTTTCCGCCATCCTCCTCCTCTTCTACCTCTTAATGCGATCGAATATTATGAAGAAAATTAAAAAAAAGCATGAAGAACAAACAGCAAACATAATTTCAATATAATATCGTCAGGGAAATAGTGTGTAAGGGTGCATCAGCTGATACGGAAGTAGCAAAACGTTTGCCGATAGAGGTTCGTTCTCCTGCATCCTACTCCTCTTCTACCGCTTAATGAAATTGTATATTATGAAGATAATTGAAAAAAGCACTAAGAACAAACAGCAAACATATTTTCAATATAATATCATCAGGGAAATAGCGTGTGAGCGTGCATCAACTGATACGGAAGTGTGACAAAACGTATGCATCCTCGTCCTCACCGCCACCATCAGTGTTGCCAGAATAGATGAATGAGAGAAATGATAACTATAAAAAATATACATGTAAGCTGGTAAGTTATTTCAAGTATCTTAAAGATGAAGTACATTTTTATTTAAATTACAGTATGTACCACCATCTTGTAATTAATATATATCTTAAAATGTACCAAACATTTGAAAATAAAAACATCCGCTTTATCTGGCAACCCTGGGCACCATGCACGTCCCAGTGTAAGCCTGTTGCCAACTGCATAATAGAGTGCATTAATTTGTATACTGTACAGAAAATCTGTTTATCTTTTATACTGTACACTATTTGCATGTTAATATAAATAACTTTTTTTTATGATTGACACCAGGACGGGCCAAAAAAATAAAATAAAATAAAATAAAACAGCCCCCACCGAGCCTGGGCACGAAGAATACATTAAGTAAAAAGTAACAGAGATGGAGAGTGTAATGACTTGTCAGAAGTGAAGGGATAATAAGAGGTGTGTAATGAATATACAAGAATATTCAGTGTTGATGTAGGCATAAAATATAATCGTAACTGAGGGAAGACTTAACATCGAACTGTCCTGGACAGTCCTATTAAAGTTTAATAATCCTTCAGCTACAGGTCTTTCTGCTTTGTTATGCACTTATAAAATATGTTTTACTTATCTTATATCTTTGGTATGGTGTGTCTGGCCACCATGCAAGTCCCAGTGTAAGCCTGTTGCCAACGGCATAATAGAATGCATCAGTTTGTTTACTGTACGGTAAATCTATATATCTTTTATACTGTACACTATTTGCATGGTAATATAAATAACTACAGGTCTTTCTGCTTTGTTATGTACTTATAAAATATGTTTTATTTATCTTATATCTTTGGTATAGTGTGTCTGGCCACCATGCATATCCCAGTGTAAGCCTGTTGCCATCGGCATAATAGAGTGCAATCATTTGTTTTCTGTACATTAAAGCTGTATATCTTTTATACTGTACATTATTTGCATGTTAATGCAAATAACTACAGGTCTTTCTGCTTTGTTATGTACTTATAAAATAAATTTTACTTATCTTATATCTTTGGTGTTTATTGACAGTTGTGGAATGAGCTATGCCCTTTATAATTGTTTCCTATGGAAAATGGCTCGTTTTTTCATGCGAATTTCCATTTACCAGTGACTTCTAAGAATCTCTCTCTGCGTTATTCTGAGAACTAGGTGTACACCTTGTTCGTTTTTTCTGCGTTTTTTTTAACCACGAAATTGCAATAATGCCTCTAAAAAATAATAATAAAAAAATACAATATTCGCAAATTACGTCCATGCAAAATAATTCTAAATAAAAATTTTCAGTTTAGTAAAGAATCGACCGCCTCGGAGGCACTATTCCACCATCTTCCTCCAATTAATGCGATTGGATATTATGAAGATAATAGACAAAAGCATTAAGAACATACAGCAAACATATTTTCAATATAATATCGTCAGGGAAATAGCATGCGAGAGTGCATCAGCAAAACGTTTGCCGATATAGGTTCGTTCTCCCACGTCCTCCTTCTCTTCTGCTGCTTAATGCGATCGAATATTATGAAGAAAATTGAAAAAAAGCATTAAGAACAAACAGCAAACAAATTTTCGATATAATATCGTCAAGGAAATAGCGTGCGAGGGTGCATCAGCTGATTCGGAAGTGTGACAAAACGTTTGCTGATAGAGGTTCGTTCTCCCGCATCCTCCTCCTCTTCTACCGCTTAACGCGATTGAATATTACGAAGAAAATTGAAAAAAAAGCATTAAGAACAAACAGCAAAAAAATGTTCGTTATAATATCGTCAGGGAAATAGCGTGCGAGGGTGCATCAGCTAATGGAAGTGTGACAAAACATTTACTGATAGAGGTTCGTTCTCCCGCAGCCTCCTCTTCTACCGCTTAATGCGATCGAATATTATGAAGAAAACTGAAAAAAAAGCACGAAGAACAAACAGCAAACAAACTTTTGATATAATTTCGTCAGGGATATAGCGCGTAGAGAATATATATATTTCATTTAAGTTTCCCCGATATACATTTTCTTTGTAACGAATTGTATAGTTTTCTTTTTCCCTCAGCTGAGTCGATATGTCGTACAGCACGGTCGATATGTAAAGAAGATAGAATAATTTTTAGAACCAAGGAATATTAATAATATATACTATAATCTTGAAAATTAGATAAACCCCAAATAGAGTAAGTAAATAAATATTTTATGAGTAAGATGTGCCAGAATAGTGATAAGCATCAGCTGATACGGAAGCGGCAAAACGTTTGCCGATAGGGGTTCGTTCTCCCGCATCCTCCTCCTCTTCTACCGCTTAATGCGATTGGATCTTATGAAGATAATGGAAAAAAAAGCATTAAGAACAAATAGCAAACAAACTTTCGATATAATATCATCAGGGAAATAGCTTGCGAGAGTGCATCAGCTGATACGGAGGCGGCAAAACGTTTGCATCCTCTTGCTCACCGCCACCATGCACGTCCCAGTGTATGAATATTGCCCACTACATAATAGAATGCATCAATTTGTTTACTGTACAGTAAATCTGTATATCTTTTATACTATACACTATTTGGATGTTAATATAAATAACTACGGGTCTTTCTGCTTTGATTTGTAATTATAAAATGTTTTACTTATCTTATATCTTTGGTATAGTGTGTCTATGGACGGTTGTGGAACAAGCTATGCCCATTATCATTGTTTCCTATGGAAAATGACTCGTTTTTTTCATGATTTTCGATTTACCAATCACTTCTGAGAACCTATCTCCGCATTATGTCAAGAACAAGGTGTATATATATATAAAGAACATTAAGGAATTTATCACATCCAATCACTGTGGGAATAAGCCAGCTCATCTTGGTGCAAGTCCCAAGCCAGGGTCAGAGTTGGATTCGAATCAGAAGAGAATGAAAATGGAATGTTGTGTGGCCTTAAAAATGGCTCTTATGATACGGAGCATCCTTTTCCCATTTTTAAGCTTTAGAATGATATGGCCAGATTATAAAATCTTCTTCAGTTATGCAAAGAAAAAAATCAATAGAGCAACTGATGGAAATCCTGTAATACAAATTTTGATAACTTCCAATGTGATTAAGAAATAATACATATTTTTCAAAAATACATATATATTTTATTGTTAAAAGTCTTTTACACATCTACAGTAAGCCACAAGCACTCGGTTCACGTAAATATCAGCAATAAAATCCATATGTAAAAAAAGTATGAAATTATTCCAACACATTCAATAGGTTTAAAACGGCTAGTTTCAGTTCGTGGAAATCACCTTCTTCACATATACTTCTCTGGTCTCCTCTCCTTAATTGGAGTGCCAGACATTCGTTGTGCCACTCCTGTCTGTATAGTGCCACTTTAGGGCCAAGTAATCTCACCTCCTCACTGTCCGTTAGATATTCTTTCAAGCAGGTGTGAAGAAACTCCCAATCAATGAGAGCTCGTACCTATAAATTTAAAGATGAAATCATATAGTGAGTGATGTAGGTTTCAGTAAATACATTTAGTTTACACATAAAAAAAATGGACGTACTCATGCATTTATATTTTTTCAGTACGACGTCATATCCTACTTTGATGTATAGGGAAGAAAACAAACTCTAAACAGATATGATAAGAAAAATATTAGCTCATTGTGGGGGACAGCCGTAGTGCAAATGGTAAAGTGCACGGGTCAAAAGGTGATGGGCCTCCGTTTGAGCCAATTGGCGGGATGATAGGAGAGGCCTTCGGTTTGGAAGGTGTGATTGTTACCCTGTGTGAATGCCCTAAACTCAGACCATGGTAGGCCGTGACCCCTCAACCTGATGACTCAAAGTCGTGGACGCTACTACTTTCTCATGGTAACCACAAGGTAGCTTCTCACTAAGAGAGACAATTAGGATTGAAAAGGATAAGGTAGTGATCTTCCTCTTGCAGTAGTCCATCAACAAAGCAGCATTAGTGAGTATGCACGCCATAATAGGTCAACTGTCTATTCTTTTTTTAATGACTATAACACTGGGACAGGCAAAGAAAACTGCCATAATCGGGACTGGGTGCCAAGAAAATATTTAAGAAAAAGTAGCAGTTTAAGGACAAGGCAGAAATTATAGAATGATAAAATACTAAAAAAGACAGACTCAAAGAAGATTCAGATTGAAGAAAACCAAATAATGATGAGAGAGAAAACAACGATTAACAGAAATGGGACGTGTTGTTTCTTCGTCAGATGTGAAGGGGTAGCATAAGATGTGTAATGCATATGCCAGAATAATCGGAGAAGATGTAGGCAGAGGAAAAGAACAGTTACTGAGGGAAGACTTAGCAGTTTAACAAAAGCTTAACAAACTAGGCATATGCACAAAAATTCCAGCTTTTTGGTTTGTGTAAAAATAAACACTACAATTCTCTGGCTTTAGTAAGTGTAAAAATAAACACTACAATTCTCTGGCATTAGTAAATATTCATATTTATTTTCTTTAAGGCCCTATGTACCTTTGTGCAAGATGTTAAATATTTCTAGAACATAGAGCCGATAGTAGAAGGGATATTTCTTGGATAATAATACAAATCTTTGTGATACAAAGGGCGAGACAGGTATATTGGAAGAGAGTGAAGGGTAGTTAAGAGTCAATTAACTATCAGCTAGAACAAGAACAAAATAAACAGATTGTACATGTTAGGAAAAAAAAAAAGAAGGGTATATTAAATTTTCTTATTGCTTCCAACTACCGACCTTCAACCCTAACCTCTTCTATCGCTAAAGTTTTTGAAACTGCTCAATTCTTGAAACTAACTCGCTTATCTCCCATCACCAATACAGCTTCTGCAAGGGAAGATCCACTGGTGACCTCTCGTCCTATCTTACTCATGTAAGGTCATCTTCTACGAGGAACTATGGGGAATACTTTGTCGTCGCCCTTGATATCTCTAAGGCTTTTGACAGAGCTTGGCACAAAGTTCTGTTGGGCAAACTCCCTGCTTATAGCTTTACCCCTTTTCTCTGTTCTCTGATTTCCAATTTTATTTCTGGCCGTTTTATATCTGTGGTTGTTTATGGTGCAACATCTAGCCCATTCCCTGTTACCAGTGGTGTTCCACAAGGCTCTGTTCTTTCACCTACTCTGTTTCTTCTCTTCATCATCAACAATGTCCTTCAGTCCCCATTCTCCTTCCCACACCTATGCCAATGATTCTACCCTTCATTTTTCCTCTGTTTTTTCTTTACAACCTTCATCTGCTACTCGTAATCAGACTTGTATTACTCTTTCTTCTACTCTCAACTTCGATTTGCAGAGGGTATCTGAGTGGGGCACCCAAAATTTAGTTAAATTTAATTCCTCCAAGACACATTTTCTGGCTATCTCTTTATCTTCTCCTCCTGATAGCTCTATAGTCTACAACACTAGCGAAATTTACCCTCTTAAATCTATTAACATATTAGGAATCCAGATAGCTTCTAACTTGTCTTGGAGGAATCACATAATCCAAATTTCTGAATCTGCATCCAAAAAATTGGGGGTTCTATTATGTTTTCATCATTACAGTTACTTAAAATCTATAAACATCTTATCCGTCCCTGCTTAGAATACTGCTCGCACATTTGGGGTGCTTCTTCTTATACTTACCTCCTTCATAGGGTCGAATCTAAGGCAGTCAGACTCGTTAATGACCATTCTCTTACTTCAAATCTGGATTCTCTTTCTCTTTGTCATATTGTATCACCCTTTTCCTTTTCTTTCGCTACTATTTCCATCAATGCTCTGATGAGCTGGCAAGTTCCATCAGCGGCCTCGTCTCATTGGTTGTGTGTGTGGAGATTTGTACCTCGTGGATTGGTTGGTGCAGCAACTGTTTCTTCCCATCTACCTCAAGACTCTGAAACTCTCTTTCTCCTTCCGTTTTTCCTAATTCTTATAATGGATCTATCATTATCTCAGGGCCTAATCCTGCCATATCTTTAAGTCCTCAGAGCTGTAAGTATTCTTTCAGCCTATCCTTTTCATATTGTGTTTCATTATCTCTGCCGTAGAAAGGCAGAACGCATCAACTCCAAAAAGTGATTTTCACAAATTTGGTATCTATGGGATCGGAAGAAAGAGACAAACATGCCCCACAAAAAAATTACAGTGGGCATGTTTGTCTCTTTCTGCTGATTCCATGGATACCAAATTTGTGAATATCACTTTTTGGAGTTGATGACTTCTGCCCTTCTACAGCAGATCTCATCTCTGCCCTGTCCTTAACCTTTTACATTTCCTTCGTGCCTGGGACTTTACTGATGAGGGCAATATTTTTGTCTGTCCCGGTGTCACACTCATAAAAAAAATAAAGTGGGTTTAGGATATGATGGTATGGTGTGTAAAGCAGGATTTTAAGGATATTGTTGCAGTGAAAAGCTTCCAAGAAAAGTGTAGAACTACATTCTTGTAACAGGATACAGTTACTCAAAATCAGTGTACAGACACTCCCATACTTACGAATAAGTAATATTCCAGATGTCCATTCATATGTGGAATTGTTTGTAATTTGAGCTTAGGTAAAAAAAAAAAAAAAAAAAAAAAGGGACTGTGCAGTACATACATATGCAGTACTGTACAATACTTAGGCTAAAGACACTTACTTACTACATAAAACATAAACAATACAGTATTAATGAATCTTAATAAAGTAAAAATGATGTACGGTAATACGTACATTACTCCATGTGTAGATAGTGGGTGGGTTTTTATTCGTATCTGGGAATGTTCGTAACTCAGTTGTTCACTAGTAGGGGAGTGTCTGTACTATATTATATCCAAATGAGCAAAGAAAAACCTGAGAGCTTGTAAAGCAAGCTGACAAAGTATGAGCTTAGCATTGTTAACAGTGTATGATGTGCAGAAATACAATTATCCCTTCTGTTGCAAGTTTAACTGACACAATTATGAACATACTTGAACAGAAAAAGAGAGGTATCAAAGCTGTACACACCTGTGCTTTTATAACATGTGGATCCATTGCAATCACATGGAAGGATTTTTTCTTCGCCAATCTACGACCTTTATCCAAATACTGTAGCGTAGTGCATATGAGATTGAGGAGAGTGGCAGATGACTGCGGAGGAGCGTGATTAAATACGGAGTGTGATATCCTCAACATGCAATTCATGTATTCTTCTGTAAACAACAAGGGTAGAAACTCAAATCTTGGTTTGTTTTCCAAAGATTCTATCTTTCTGGTGACAGTAAAGACCTGTTCCTCACACATTTCAGGAACTTCGTTCTCAGGTATCACAGTTTGGAATGCATTTTTTCTCTCACACTCTTCTTCCAGTGCCTTCTTTTCCGCTTCCTCGTCACTGCTCTCTTCGTTTCTCTTTCTCTTATTAGCAGAGTGCTCGGTGGCTTTGCGTTTGGCCTTTTTTCTCCTCTCGCGAATAAGCATGCAGAACAGGACATCATGTAAGATTTTTACAATTGAAGCAATAATCAAGGATCTCCCGACATAGGCGGAGCTTTTTGTGGCACTTGAGGCGTATGTAGCGGATACCGCAGATTCGACCACTAGTGGCAACAAAATCAGAATATTGTGCTTTTTGACTAAATCTTTTCCGGCTATGGGGATCTGCGCTAGTGCTTCCAGTACATCAAGTATCTGCAACTAGAAGAAAAATAAAATGTTTCAAACATATACTGAATTTGGGTGCTGTGCAGCTAGGAAGATGTTTTGGCAATGAATACACTTAGTCCATCTTTGCAAAAGAGGGTAACAATTTACGACAGAACTGCTTTTAAATAGCAGTTGTCAACAAGTTATCTTCATATATCTAGATAAAAGGAACTGGGAGTCAGTGACAATTTTTTTGTTTTATGCATAATTATCAGTCCTCAATTGGAGATGGATACAGAGGGATTTAAGTTGGGGAGTTAAGGCTGGATACCCTTCCCATCTCCCAAGCATGGACTCCAATGCAGGTCCGTCGCTTACGGAGTTGAGCACGCTACTGGATATTCTATGGCAGTCCCCAAAGAAAACAAAAATATAATTCACAAAATCCAACACACTGAACTTACGTGGTAGCAAGTTTTTTCATTTTCCAAAATATGCAGCATGTACATTTTGCCACTTATATGTGAAGTTCCGAATCTCAATCACCCAGGCTAAAAAGCAAAACGTTTAAGCTGCTGCTACAGTATATGGCAATGGTGATGCGGGCAAGGGATTTCTCGCACCTACCAGCTCAATGAACAGTATTGGAAGGGTGCGAAGCGAGTTGCCATCTGATGCAGCGTTGGGGGTGAATCAGCTGCGGCTATTGGGTCTCACTGTAGAATATCTTTCCCTTCCTACCTTGTGGGTGAACCAAGCAGGTTGGTGGGGGTGGCAATGTGGCAACCTTTTTTCCCCAAGAAGCTAAGAGGAGCAACTGAGGTATCTGTGGATTTTTGTTTTTGTGTTTCCTGGCTCGGCCACCCCCCTTACAAGGGGGAATGGGGCCATGTATATGGATAGACATCAAATAATCACGAAGAAATCCTTACCTTAATGTTAGAATCAGCAGTAGGGGATCGAAGTAATGATAACAATAACATTATTGTATTGGTTCTCTCACATAAGATGTAATCAAAAGGCTGGCGAATACCAGTAGATAGGCATTGCAACAAAAATGACAAATGGACTTGATTATCAAAGACATCACTGGATGTAAACAGTCTTGCAAACTGAGGAATCTGAAATGAAAACAATTATTAGTTATTGCAAACAACGTAGCAGAGAAACCAACGGTAAGTTTATAGAACAAAAAACTAATTAAGGGAGGGGTGTAGTCACTCGTAACATTCGTACTGCTTGCAGAATAAGAACAATTATCTAAACAATGCATTGACTGTATGTAACTTGGCCAATAGCAAGTAATTATAATGAAATCAAACACACAATACACAGAGGAATTTCAAAATAGCAAAATGTCACAATAAAAGTTAATATCATTACAGTTTTAATAAATTCTTAAATTACATCGCCAAATGCTACACTCCTCACTTAAGGTTCTGTTTCTGATAATCTTAGTGCAAGTCTATAATACAATGTACTTACAATGTGGGTCTCCATTTCAGGTCGGATGAAGAGGGCTCTCAGCACTGGGAGATACATCGGGTCGCAAGGATTAGAGAGAAGACGGACAACGTTCAAGAGATAGTGAGCAATTACAGAGGATAACCGTCTTCTAACTCCATCAAAGGAGCCCATAACAATGGTAATGCTCCAAATCCATGGTAACTTAAGCCTCCCTTGTTTGGAATCCACCATTTTTTCGAAGACGCGTTTCAATATGGCAGTGCCCGCTGCCCACACGTCTTCCTTGTACGAGGAGAGGCATGCAAATCCCAGCGCCACTGTACCACATTCGGCGAGATCAATCTCTAATACCCGTTTATCCTCAGTAATATACAACATGAGAGGAATGAGAAAGCGTATGTCATAGACCGTTCTGTCGTCGCCCCAAATTTCCATGGGATGAAGACTCATGTCAGTATTGAAGGAAAAGCAACTCCTAATTATTTTATCTTTTTCCAAGAGACTGAGTACCTGTTCTACTTTAGGCTCTAAATACTGTTCGTTACCAGAAGACAACATTCCAAAGTGCGACACGGCACAATCTCCCCACAAGACAGGTTGATAACGTTTCATAAAGCCTAGCGCTTCGTAGGTGAACAGTAACTTCAATATCCGCTGATCTGCAGCTGACATGGAAGCTCCGTATGCACTTAAGAAAATGGGAACATGTTCTTCAAGGCACACATTGGATTCTAGATGAACAATCGTCTGTTGCAGAGCTACAACATTCTCTTTTAGTCTATCCCACTCAATGTCTCTCTGAAACATCAACTGTAAATACTGTGTATGTGACATAATCATCTGATATATGGTAATGAGTGAGAGGAGTTCATCATCCTTTCTTGCAGCACTTTTATATACAATACTGATCAAGAGGTTCAACATAAGGATTAATTCAGGTCCAATATTCAAATCATGAAGGCCATTTCGAAGCACTTGCTTGACAAATGAGGACCATAGCTTGTTATCTCTCAAGCTAAATTGAAGGAAATCACCATTGGTATTGGGAAGAATGTCTTTCAGCATCTGATAGCAATTCAGACAAAGCTCAGTATGACAAGCATCCTTTTTATATGCATTTTTAATGATGTGCAAAGAAATATGCACCAAGTACAAATTACCACTGCCCATGGGTAATTTCTGTGATACTTCATCCTCAGAAAGTCTTTGGATGAGCAACGAAAGATAAGTAATATTATTTCTGGGGAACCATTTATCATTCAGGACTTTATTAAACACATGAGAACAAACACTTAAAATACCGTCATCAATAATGCCTGCATTAATGGCATGTACAAAAATGTTTTGAAAATATGCAGGGTAGCTCTCATTCCCCATGGCCCATTCCATTATTTCAGGCTTAAGCTCTGGAAGTACTTTTAGGGCAGTCTCTGAGCTTTCTTCGTTATCTAAAAGAAGAAGAAGAAGCTGTAACTGATCTGGGAGGGGGAAGCTTTTAATTTTCTGCATCCTTGATGCTACATATGACCCGTGCGCAGGATACAAACTTACAATACGGCAGCATAAATCTATGCAAGGTGGACGAATATGAAGTAATCTCTTCAAATCATCGTGCGACAGTTTCTCCGCCATGTTTTTGGTTAAAGATTTCAAGAGAAGCTTTTCCAAAACTGCTAACGAACTATTCAGATTGTTGTGGCACTCACTTTCTCCCACTCTGCTCCACTCCAGAAACTTATTAAACATGAGAAGGACACATTCCTCACTAGGCTGATGCTTGGCATTTGTGGTCTTCAGAAGCAACTCTGTCGTCGTAACAAGTATATTACTAATGGAGAGAGAGAAATCACTTGCAGCTCTTAAAATCAACAAAGTGAGCTCTTCAACATCCTTGTAAGATAGTACAATACACTCAGACAATATGAATAAGTTCAAAGCATTCAAACAGTTATCATTAAGTTCAGACTGAAGTGCAAACGTTCTAACTTGCATAACAGTTTCCAGGTAATAAGGATACAGACAACTAACGAGGTTTGTATATTTCGCTAGAGCTGTACAGATGAAATATTCACAAAGATTGTGAATAGGAGAGACGACCAATGTGACAGGTTTGAATGATAATTTAATATGTGGATGCTCCAAAGTCGTTCTTATTATCATTTCGGATCTGGATTGATCACATTGCTCGTACGCTTTGTAAATGTCTTTCAGCAATCTGGCATATCTCTCTGCTAAGTCACTTTGTTCTGCAGTCTCTTTCTGTGATTCAATTCGTAAATACAGAAGAATCTGCAAAACAACTAAATGCAAATCTTTAATCTGAGTTTTGAAATTTATGCTTGAGATAGTGCCTTCAACACTTGACCAATCTTCTGTCACAAACAAATACTTCAGTATATCTGACATATCATCAGCTTTTGGCATGGGTAACTTTACTTTAATATTATGACCACTCTTCTGAAAATGAATAAGATATTCTTTCAGAGAGTCCATAATTACCGAGCTCTTTTCCAAAAGGAACAATATAAGCACTTCAGGATGATGAAGAGAATGTACATAATCACAAACCACACTAGAAAAATACATTTTGCACTTGTTATCTGGTTCTGTACTTAAGAGTTCGGTAGCTGCTAATAAAAGCCTAGAAAATGGTTTGACAACTAAGAATTTCAAGGCTGTTGGCTCTTCAAAGACATCCAAGCTTTTAAAGACATGATTCACAGAGGAAGATTTTGTACGTGAATACTTGTTGGCCAGTTTCACTAACTCATTCGTATGCTGACCGTAAAAACTCAACGAATGTTGAATAACTTGTGTGAAGAACAAAGACAGTTTTTCGTTTTCACAGTCGGGAATATGCCTCAACCAATACTTGACACTCCCTCCAGAGTCCTCTAAGAGACCAAATTTCAAGAGCAAAGATGATAATATTTTGACCAAACAACCACACACATCACTGCCAAGAGCGTCATCACTACTGCCTTGATACTGAGCGTAAGTTTTTATCAGCAAGTAAAAGAGGTTCTCTTCCAAGAACTGATTGCTGACAGTGCCAAAATCACGGTTGATACTCTTTTCAAGCAATCCCTCACTGATCATATTGAATATCTTCCTTATTAATCCATACTGGTTTGCATCTTGTGCACCAAGTCTGTATAAAGCTTTGAGTGTTTTGATCATGTACACAGGCTCAAGGAATTCATCAATGACATTAGTAGGAAAAAGTTTGTTATAGAGGGACAAGAATCGAACGATTTGAAGTAGTTCCATAGCCACTGGGACAACTGTTTGACCATTACTGGCTATTTCACTGTAACATTCACATTGATCCTCTTCTACCTTTTCCGTCAGCTTCTTCCAGGTATTAATAGAAGCCTCCAAAACCTGAGCAGAAAATATACTGGATGCTTTATTCCTAAGTTCTTCCTCAATTTTATCCTTGATTTCAGCAGACACTGTAGAAGTCGTCAAGTTTTCAAGTGTTTCTGTAATTTTGGACAGAATGCTAAACATCAGAGAACAACCAACATACCTAACAGCTTCATGAGAGCTCTGAGCTAGTGAGAGATAAAATTTTGGACTTAGTGGATAGCCCGGGAATAAGCAAGCAACTACACTCTGCCAACCTTTAGACTGAGCCAAATTCCAAGGTTTCTGACATTTCATAATCTGCACAACCATGTCCATTAGGGAGATAAAGGCAACAGCAGGCCTCGGGGAGAACCACTGCATATTTGCCTCAAGGTATTTTGGTAAGACTTCGGGACAAGCTGAGAAGAAATGGCTGAAAAGCTGCCTTTTCAGAGGCGAATACCAAGGTCTGTCAAGCTCATATAAGATATTGTAAGCATAACTATTCGATTTGGTTCCCTGATGTTGACAAACTCTGATTTTGAACACAATGCCGTACTTATAGGAAGAAAAGAGATTAATGAGAAGTTTCAACGCCTCTTGTTGTACATCATTTCCATCACCATTGACATTCTGGTCTTCTTCCCCGATGGACGCATCAGTTTCTTTAGGCATTTCCCAGTCCAACAAATACAATATTTGATGCACCACTTTTGGAGAGAAAAAGCGCACCTTCTTTGTTTTACTTAGAGCGTGATTCAGAACAACACAGTCGTTTAATGCCTTTATTACGCAAACGATGGCTTTGCGCTTATCCATTTTTATATCAACAAGAATGCTGTGTAACAGATCTGAAAAGAGAGAGTTCAAACGTCAAACAAATAAAAGGAAAATGTAGCTATCTAAGTTTAGTGTACTGTCAAGCATTTATAAAAATTATTTTTGAACACATTATTAAAAAATGCTAATATATGCAATTATATAGAGGGTTCTTTATAATGTTAACAAATTAATACAATGACATATATATATATATATATATATATATATATATATATATATATATATATATATATATATATATATATATATATATATATATATATAGTCTCCGTGGCTATATGGTAGCGTCCGCGACTTTGTGTCGGCAGGTCGAGGGTTTGCGCCCTGTCACGGACTGAGGTTAGTAAGGGCACACACTCAGGGTAACGATTACATTTACCAAAACAAGTCCTTCGCAAGAAGGCAACCGTCCTAGCCCTTAGTAGAAAAGGGAGTTCGTGACGTAAAACCAAATCAATCATATATATATATATATATATATATATATATATATATATATATATATATATATATATATATATATATATATATACAGTGACCCTTTGTTTATCGTGGGGGTTCGGTTCCGGGACTGGCTGCGATAAGTGAAAATCTGCAAAGTCGGATCACAATAAATACATAGGTATTTTACATTTATTTTTACCTTTACTGTATAAACCCTCCCTGCACTATTAAAAAACCACCCTTTACTTTATTAATAACACCATGCAAGTGTAAATTTCTATGAACGTGATAGGTAAACTTACCGTGAATGAGGTGATGGTGACGTGTATAGACTCCATAGGAAATTATTCCACAGCCAATGACAGCTTTATGACTGCTTTTTGCAAGAGAAGAACATGGTAATGGGGAGTTGCTGTCGCTGTGTCTTCTTTTGTTGGAAGATGGTCTTATAAGGAATCATGGCATCGTCAAGCAGATTGCAGAAGGTCACTGAACGAACCATATTATTGCCATGTTCTTGCGAGAGTTGTTGGACTGCTTTCACATGTTCATACACGGCTGCCAGATGTTCGAGTGTAAGGCCAGGTTCTTCAATTTCTTCGTGCGTTTCCTCTGGTTGTTCTTCCTCTTCTTCGCTCGCTGATTTTGTCATTTCCTCCAAGTCTTCGAATGGCAGTCGATCAGTTCATTCACGTCTTCGTGAGTCATATTTTCAAAGCCTTCTCCTCCTAGTCACAGCTTTCGCAACTGCCGAGTTATGGACTTCGTCAGGAGCGATTCCCTTGTAGTTGTAGATGACTTCGGGCCACAATTTCTTCCAGCTGGCATTGATTATGGCCAGCTTCATCTCTTTGATTGCATTCTGAATATTTTGAAGGCATGTAGCAATTGTGTAGTTACGCCAGTAAGTCTTCAGTGAGAATTTTTCGTCCGCATCCATGGAGTCAACCAGGTTTGCCAGGGCAATTCATGTGTAGAGGGCCTTGAATGCACGAATAACGCCTTGATCCATAGGCTGAATCAGTGATGTCGTATTCGGTGGCAGGAACTCTACTTGAACACCGTCATATTGGTGATCAGTTGCGTGGCCACCATCATTAACCATCAAAAGAAGGACTTTAAATTCAAGGCCCTTCTCCGCGAGATAAAACTTTGACCTGAGGGATGACGCATTGGTGAAACCAGTCCGATGTGAGGCTTTTCTTGATCCAGGCCTAAGGGTTATGCATCCAATACACTGGCAGCAGATTCTTATTCTTATTCTTCAAAGCCCTAGGGTTTTTAGACTTGTAGATAAGCCCGTGCTTTAACATAACACCCGCACATGATGAGGGCAATGCGGTCTTTGTGCGCTATAAATCCCGGGGCTTTAGCTTCTTCCTTGAAGAGAAAAGTGTGAGACAGCATTTTATTCCAAAATAAGCCAGTCTTATCCATGTTAAAGACTTGCTCAGGAGCATATTCGCCTTCCACGATAATTTTCTTGAAGTTGTTTTACACGTAATCTTCTGCTGCAGCTGTATCTGCAGAGGCAGCTTCACCATGAACCGAAATGCTCTTTAGGCCATAGAGTTTTTGAAATTTAGCGAACCATCCCTTGCTTGCCACGAACGATTGTTTCCTCGGTGGAGAATCGCTGGAGGGTCCTGGTTGTGGGTCGTTAATATCTTCTTCTCTCTCCTCTTCTCCATGGTCGCAACTGTCGTCTTCAGGTTCGTTTGCAGCGAATGTCTTGTACAGCTTCTTCGCCTTTGTATGTATGATATTGCTGTCTATGCTGATGTTCTTCTTTCTGAAATCAGCAATCCACAGGGCCAAAGCAGATTCCATCTGCACTATTATCTTATTGCGGGTGTTACGACCCTCTTTGCTGTTTTACTAAATGAAATAGTCGCTGTTTTCCTGATATTTGTCTCGTCCTTTTTGATGTATCGAACAGTAGATTCATTGAGGTCAAAATGGCGGCCAACATCCACGAACCTTCTTCCTTCCTTCAGCATATCTAACAGTTTTACCTTATCTGCTATGGTCAACATCTTCCTTTGCTCCTTAGGCTTACTACCAGAAATCTTAGAAGATGAAGGACGCTTGGGAGGCATTGCAGAGGTTGAAAAACGAGAGTAAAAAAAATCACGTGAGTTAGACTGAACGGGTGAGGCGAAACAATGGAAGATGCTGGGAGAATGAAGCTTCAATCAAAAAGCCAATCAGACCTCATGATACAGAACATACAGAAAAACAATTCTGTGATTCGTTGTCTCCCACCCTTTCACCCAATAACATTCCATGAACTATCTCACGTAGGTGCGAGCCTTTGCGTTTTCCAAGATGCCAATAAAGTGTAAGCTATTGTACAGTATTTTACATTGTGCAATACTGTGAGTTATATGTTTGAATTTATGTTTTTCTTACTATTTTCAACTGTTTTATTATTCTTAGGCTAGAAAATAAGTTTTTTCTCAATAAAATAATGAAAATACTGGAAATTTTAATATGTACAAGCTCACGTAGGTGCGACCCTTTTCGTATTCCGGAACGCTGGTACCTGTATCGTATTTTACATGGTGCAATACTGTGGGTCACATGCTTAAATTTATGTTTTTTACTATTTTTTACTGTTTTATTATTCTTAGGCTAGGAAATATATTTTTTATCAATAAAATAATAAAAATACTGGAAATCTTAATATGTGCTACCTCACGTAGGTGCGATATTTTGCGTTTTTCGAATCGTCGATACCGGTATCGTACTTTCTATGGTACAGTTACATGCTTAAATTTGTTTTTTTTTACAATTTCTTACTGTTTTATTATTCTTAGGCTGGGAAATAAATTTTTTATCAATAAAATATTGAAATATTCTGTTTCCATAAAATAATGAATACTGAAATTTTTTTTTTAATATTTTATATTCTCACACACAAAAAAAAAAAAAAAAAAAAAAAAAAAAAATATATATATATATATATATATATATATATATATATATATATATATATATATATATATATATATATATATATAAAAAACCTCACCCAAAAAATGGCGATGCACTGAACTCGCGATAGGTGAACTGCGACATAACGAGGGAACACTATATATATATATATATATATATATATATATATATATATATATATATATATATATATATATATATATATATATATATATATATATATAAACGGCATATAGTTCCCTCGTTTATCGCGGCCGCGATAGGTGAAAAACCGCGAAGGAGGAGCACCATATATATATATATATATATATATATATATATATATATATATATATATATATATATATATATATATATATATATATATATATATATATATATATAATAATAATAATTAAGGATTGTGACACCAGGATGGGCCAAAAAATGATAAAATGAAACAGCCTTTATCGGACATGGGCATGAAATATACATAAAGTAAAGAGAAACAGAGATGGAGAGTGTAATGATCTGTCAGATGTGAAGGGATTATAAAAGATGTATAATGAATATCCAATTCTCGGCTGGGTTTTAATATACCTCTGCATTACTTTCATTATGTCTATTCCAAAAATTCTCCTTAGATATTAGTCACCGTGGCTCAGGCGGTAGCGTCCGCGACTTTGGGGCGTCAGGTCGAGGGTTCGCGCCCCGTCACAGTCTGAGGTTAGCAAGAGCATGCACTCAGGGTAACGATTACATCTGCCAAAACAAGACCTTTGCAAGAAGGCAACCGTCCTAGCTCTTGGTAGAAAAGGGAGTCCGTGACGTAAAACACTCTATCTTATTATTATTATTATTATTGACGACAATAATTTTCATTTGATGATGATTGTGGAGATTATTATTATTATTACGAATTTGTCATTAAACTATTTTTTTTACAATAAATAATGTAGTTATGGTTGAATGAACAAGAGTTAATTAAAGATGTTTTTCTCTCTTTGTCAACGTCTTTCCCCATTTATTGTCGTCATCTGTGATTTCCTCTTTCTCATATTTATTATAGGTTTTTTGAATTTATTTTTACCTTTACTGTATAAACCCTCCCTGCACTGTTAACAAACAACCCTTTACTTTATTAATAACAGCGCGCAAACGTAAATTTATATGAACGTGATATTATGAGGATTGAAACAAAACATTAAGAACAAACAGCAAACAAACTTTCGATATAATATTGTCAGGGAAATAGCATGTAGAGAATATATATATTTCATTAAGGTTTCCCATGTACAGTATGATATACGTTTTCTTTGAACGAATTGTATACGTTTTCTTTTTCTCTAAGCTGACACTATTTATGTTAAGATTTCGTGCAGATAGATAGAATAATGTTTAGAACCAAGGAATATTAATAATACTAAACTCTTGAAAATTAGATAAACCCCAAACAAAGTGCGTGAGAGAGAGAGAGAGAGAGAGAGAGAGAGAGAGAGAGAGAGAGAGAGAGAGAGAGAGAGAGAGAGAGAGAGAGAAATCTAATAATAAACTTCCCTCCATTTTAAATTCACTCTCTGTCTTCATTTCCTGATGGAACTTTAAAAGGATGCAGCTCTCTCTCTCCAACATTCTATTCTACCCAACCCCCCAAACTCCCTTTGTCCCAGCCAACTAGGGAGGGGCACTGTACACAGTTATTAAAGTACATAAACAAACTGACGTACAAACAATGATGAACCCTTAATAACAATAAAAATAATAACAATAACAATAATAATAATAACAATAATAATAATCTCCACAATCATCATCAAAGAAAAATTATTGTCGCCAATAATAATAATAATAAGAAGAAGATCTAAGGAGAATTTTTGGAATAGATATCATGAAAGTAATGCAGAGGTATATTAAAACCCAGCAGAGAATTGGATATTCATT
>JAXCGZ010019466.1:0-10000 GCA_037179515.1 Halocaridina rubra | reverse complement strand
CCCTGTTGATCCCTTTAAACGATTTATACACCTCAATCATATCCCCCCCTCTAACTCTGTGCCCCTCTAGAGAATGTAGATTAAGTTTTTTAATATGTCATTTGGTAGATTTAGGCATTGCATAATTAATTTTTTTTTTCGTTTTTTAGTCTTGCTTTGGTTATTTATAATTTTTATTTTATCTTTGTTTACATTTGCAGATAGAGGTTCGTTCTCCTGCATCCTTGTCCTCTTCTACCGCAGAAGTTACTTGCTTACGGCTACCATGCATGTCCCAATGTACTGTATGACATTTGCCCACTGCATAATAGAGTACAGTACAGTAATGTATGTTAATTTCTAGCTGTAAAGCGAATATGAATATCTTTTGTATACTCTTAAAAATAGATTTCTGCTTTGCTATGTAGTAATAAAATATGTTTTTACTTATCTTATATCTTTGGCATGGTGTGTCTATGCAAGGTATGGAACGTATCTATGCCTTTTATCATTATTTTCTATGGAAAATGACTCGTTTTTTCACGCGATTTTCCATTTACCCGACACTTCTGAGAACCTATCTAGGCGTTATTCTGAGAACTAGGTGTATATATAAAACAAGCTTGTGACAAAAAATAAAAAATAAAAAAATCTCTGTGCTAACACTGTAACTAATAAACAATAAATAATAATGATGTATTTGAGAACATTGCAAAATTCTAAATATGGTACATAACCTATACAGTGTTCCTTCAATTATCGCAAAGGTTCGGTTCCGGGACCCGGCGCGAGACAGGAAAATCGCGGAGTAGGATCACCCTATATGTACATAGATATTTTAAGTTATATTTACGTTTACACCATATAAACTGTATAAACCCTCCCTGCATTGTTAAAAAACCACCCTTTACTTTATAAATAACAGCATGCAACGTAAATTTATATGTACGTGATAGGTAAACTTACCTTATCTGTTATGGTTAACATTTTCCTTTGCCGCTTAGGCTCACTACAAGAAGCCTTAGAAGACGAAGGATGCTTGGGAGGCATTGCAAAGGTTAAAATATGCGAGTAAAAAAAACACAAGCAAAACGTATTAATAAGCACAACGTGAACGGCACACACCTGAGTTAGACTGAACGAGTGAGGCGAGACAATGGAAGATGGTGGAAGCCTTTGTCCTAAACGCTGATAGCGGTATCATATTTTACATGTTGCAATACTGTTAGTATTTATGTTTTTTACTATTTTTTACTGTTTTATTATTCTTAGGCTAAGAAATACGTTTTTTTCAATAAATCACGAAACTGCTGGAAATTTTAATATATATGCTAGCTCACGTAGTTGCGACCCCAATACATTGTACACTATCGGACACTATCTCACGTAGGTGCGAGCCTTTGTCCGAAACGCTGATAGTGATATCGTATTTTACATGTTGCAATACTGTTAGTATTTATGTTTTTTACTATTTTTTACTGTTTTATTATTCTTAGGCTAAGAAATACGTTTTTTTATCAACAAAATCATGAAACTACTGAAAATATTAATATATATGCTAGCTCACGCAGGTGTGACCCCAATACATTGTACGCTATCGGACATTATTTCATATGATGCAATACTGTGAGTTATATGTCTAAACTTATGTTTTTTACTATTTAATACTGTGAGTTACATATCTAAATTTATGTTTTTTACTATTTTTTACTGTTTTATTACTCTTAGGCTAGGAAATACTTGTTTTATCAATAAAATAATGAATATTTTAATATTCACTAGGTCACGTAGGTGAGAGCCTTTGTGTTTTCCGAAACGCTGATACCGGTATCATATTTTACATGGTGCAATACTGTTAGTATTTATGGTTTTTACTATTTTATTATTCTTAGGCTAAGAAATAAATTTTTTTATCAATAAAATCATGAAACTACTGGAAATATAAATATATATGCTAGCTCACGTAGCTGCGACCCCAATACATTGTACGCTATCGGACACTATTTCACATGATGCAGTACTGTGAGTTATACTGTATATCTAAATTTATGTTTTTTACTATTTTTTACTGTTTTATTATTCGTAGGCTGGGAAATAAATTTTTTTTATCAATTAGATAATGAAATATGTTTTTTTCAAATATGTTTTTGCCAAAAAAAAAATCGCGGTACAGTGAAAACGTGAGCCAAGAAACGCGATCCAGCGAAGGATCACTGTATATCTGTATATTTACAAATGAATAAAACTGTGTAAAATTAAAACTAAACATTACCTTCGGTTTCCAAGAATTCTTCAATGACACCCGGACCTGCTTCGCCCAGTATTGCAACGAGGAGATGGATGTACTGCCCACGAACATCTATCGCTACAGCCTTGGAACGAATGTTCTTAATGCGTTTGAAACAAACATTCTGCCAATCGAGGCCATAGAAAATCTCTTGTGCTGCTTCTCCTCCCACAGATGCCAGGCCTGAGGGGAAGAATTAAATTCATTCATTTTTATACATGAACTTCTTTTTTTTTAAGGTAATGGCAAATCCCACCGATGCTAGTAGGATGGACACAATAATAAACCCAATTCAATCTGTTTACATTGGAGAGAATTCTTTCTCCTCCACTATCAATAGCTAAATAATTCACGGTTTTCCATGCTGGATAAGCTAATATAACATAGAAATTCCTACTGCATATGTTAAGTGTATTATAAGGATTTCCCATAAAACCATAGAAATATACCATCTGAATACTTCATTGACAATAAGAGCTCTCTCTACTTGTTTTATAAAGCTGTTGCAATCTACAAGAAACTTTTCTTAGCAGTTGAACATTATCAATGATGAACTTAGTATTTTTTTTTTATGATAGACACCAGGACAGGCAAAAACTGCCCTCATCAATAAAGGCCTGGGCACGAGAAAAAATCAAGACGAAGGAAAAGAAAAAGGTTAAGGACAAGACAGAGATGAGGTAATGTTATACAAAGGAAACAACAGACAGAAAAAACAATCAAAGTACAGAGGACCTAGAAATATGGAGGATTAGACCTTGAGATGACGATAGATCCGCTTTGAAGAATGATAGGTCATAAGAATTAGGAAAGACAGAAGGAGGAAGAGTTCCAGAGTCTGGAGGTAGATGGGAAGAAGCAGTCGCTGCATCAACCAATCCGCGAGCTACAATTTTCCACAAAGTACCTGTGAAATGAGGTTGCTTGGCGAGTGTTACGCGGTCTCGGCAGTGGGGGAGGGATGCAACTCGCCAACTCATCAAAGCAGCGATGGAAGTAGTAGCGATAGAAAAGCGAAAGGGAAGACACCTTACAGCAAAGAGAGAGAGAATCCAGATTAGAAGAAAGAGAAGGATCATTAATGAGTCTGACTGCCTTAGATTCAACCCTATCATGGAGATAAGTATAAGAAGCACCACCCCAGATGTGTGAGCAGTATTTTAAGCAAGGATGGATAAGACCTTTATAGATTTTAAGTAACTGTTAAGAGGAAAAGTAATAACGAACATGAATCACAACCCCCAATTTTTTGGATGAAGATTTAGAAATTTTGATTATGTGATTCCTCCAAGACAAGTTAGAGGCTATATGGATTCCTAATATGTTGATAGAATTAAGAGGGTAAATTTCGTTAGTTTTGAAGGCAATAGGGTTATCAAGAGGAGAAGAAAATAAAGAGATAGCCAGAAACTGCGTCTTGGAGGCATTGCAATTAACTAAATTTTGAGTGCCCCAATCAGATACCCTCCGCAAATCGGAGTTGAGAATAGAGGAAAGAATGATACGAGACTGATTATGAGTAGCAGATGAAGGTTGTGAAGAAAAGGTTAAGGAAAAGTGAAGGGTAGAATCATCAGCAAAGGCATGAAGAAGAGAGGAAGATGGGGACTGTAGAGGATCATTGAAGAAGAGAAGGAACAGAGTAAGTGAAAGGACTGAGCACTGTGGAACACCACTGGTAACAGAGAAAGGGCTAGATGTTGCACCATCAACAACTACAGATATAAAATGGTCAGAAAGAAAACTGGAAATCAAAGAACAGAAAGAAAGGGTAATGCCATAGGTAATTAATGGTGTCCATTAGTTACTTAGAATGGAAACTGTACTCTTATTTTTCCAACTGTGCAAATATGCTCCCTGAGGAGGGGGAGACAAGAATACCTCCTCTGTGTTCCCCTGCGTGACATAACAGTCAATTAAATGGAACAAAGCGTAGAGATTTGGAATCCCCTCCTTTGTATTTTCTTCCCACAATGTCTAGTTTATTCTCTGAGTCAGCCACTCCCTTTATAAGGGAGATTATTGCTTCTGTATACAGATCCATTTACATATACACGATCCCATTCCCCCTTGCAGAAAATACACATTCACCACAATCAACACACACCTCAACCACTCCTCTTAGCTCCTTGGGGATAAAGAGTTGCCAAATTTCCCCCCTACCACCCTGCTTGGGTCACCTACAAGGTAGGTGGGCCCAATAGCCACAGCTGGTTTACCCCCACTGCTTCATCACATGGCAACTCCCTAACACCTGTCATCACTGTTTGCTGACCTGGCAGGTGCGAGAAATCCCTTTGGCTTATGTCACCTATACACAATCTTCCTCCACTCATTCCTATCTCTTGCACGATTTCTTCCCTACTCCACTGACATTTCACGTGCATCCAATGCCCTTTTCATGCCAGTCATCCATTTCATTCTAGGTCTTCTTCTTGGCCTAACTCCAGCCACTTCTGGACTCCACACTCTCTTCACTATGCTTTCATCACTCATCCTTTCCACGTGTCCAAACTAACTCAACACACTCTGATATAACCTATCCAAAACCCTTCTTTCAACACCCGCTCACTGGTTGATCTCCACATTTCTCACTTTATTTATTCAAGGTATACCAATCATACTTTTCAAACATCTCATCTCCAATACATTGAACTTATTTTTTCAACCTCTACCGTATTCCAAATCTGCTCCATACAATACTGTTGGCACAATCACACCTTCATATATCCTTCTCTTTGCATTCGTTCCCAAATACCTATTTCTCATCACACTTTTTGGTTCACCTAAATATTTACTCGCTTCATTCACTCTATGACTTACCTCAACATCCATTCCTTGATACGTGTGACCCCAGATACTTAAAACTTTCAACTTCTTCACTCCTACATTCAGTCTACCAATATTAACACTCCTCATAACTTTACATTTAACAATATTCATTCACAACTTCCTTCTTTCACACACCCTAACAAACTCTGTCACCGAGCAAATCATTTCATTCTCAGTATCAGCCATCAGTGCTGTATCATCTGCAAATAGCTATTGATTCAATTTCCACAACCTTCCATACTCACCCACTAATTCCAACCCTCTGTGTGATACTCTTTCAATTACAGTCAACTCACTCTTTACGCGTTTCTATAATACGCGAAATTGGAATAACGCGTCCAAAAAATAATAGTAAAAAAAATATGAAATGCGCGAGTAACGTGCTTGGGGGAAAAAAAAAAAAAAAAAAAAATTATATTAGTATTAGTAAATAAGCGACCACCACGGAGGCACTTTCCCGCCATGCTGCCATGTGCTTCAGTCTCTCTTTACCCAGCATACTGTGTGGATATATCGCTTGTTCTAACAGTTTTTGTGGTAAGGTTTGTGTTTTTTGTAGATTTTTATATACATATCTATCATGGCAAGTAAACACACAGGAAAAGACTGTGGAAGTGCTTCTACTCCCAAAAGAGTGAGAAAGGCAATAAAACTTCAAGCGTTGGCCCGTTATGAGCGATGATGAGAGTACAGGTGCTCACCGCCACTACGCTCGTCCCATGCCTGTAGCTCACCATATATAGAGTGAGTAAAATGTGCTTTACATTCAGGCATTGCATGAATTTATTTTTTTAGTTTTTTATTCTTGCTATCGTTATCTTTTATTCTTATTTTATCTTTGTTTACGTTTGTAGATAGAGATTCGTTCTCCCACATCCTCCTCCTCTTCTTGCATCCCCTTAGTTATGTGCTCACTGCCACCAAGCACGTCCCAGTGTATTTCTGTTGCCCACCGCATAATAGAGTGCGTTAATTTGTGTACTGTACAGTAAATCTGTATATCTTTTATACTGTGCACTATTTGTATGTTAATGTAAATATCTAGAGGTCTTTCTGCTTTGCTATGTACTTATAAATTATGTTTTACTTATCTTATATCTTTGGCATAGTGTGTTTAAGTATGGTTGTGGAACGTATCTATGCCTATTATCATTGTTTCTTATGGAAAATGACTGGTTACATCACGCAAATTTTACATTACATGTGTCTTCTGAGAAACTATCCTCGCGTCATTCCAAGAGGTGAGTGTACTTCCAACCACTCCATCCATATACAAATTAAACAACCACGGCAACATTACACAACCTTGACGTAACCCTACATTCACCTCAAACCAATCACTCATACCACTCCTGGCTCAAACATGCTCTACTATTCATGTGAAAGCTCTTCATCGCATTTAACAAACTTCCATTTATTCCATACAGTCAGAACACACTATAACACCTCTCTGTCAACCCTGTGATATGCTTTCTCTGAATCAATAAAGGCCCACAAAAAGTGTCCCTATCTTTCCCTAAGACTTTCTCACAATCACCTGGCTTACCGAAAACACCTGATCCACACATCCTCTTCCTCTCCTGAAACCACACTGCTCCTCCCTAATCAATCTCTTAGAAAAGGTATATAGATAGACAAATAAATAAACTTGTGTAGAATTGTATTCCATTCCTCAAACTTATTGTGTAATATTGGATCATAATCACATTTTTAATCTTAAACTAATTTCAAACTATATTTTGACGCTTTTAAGACCACAACTACAATGTAGTTACCTGTAAGAAATGATAGCGATATATATAGAGTAATTACCTGTAAGAAATAATAGCGCAACATATAAAGTAGTTACCTGTAAGAAATTATAGCACAACATATAAAGTAGTTACCTGTAAGAAATGATAGGGCAACATATAAAGTAGTTACCTGTAAGAAATGATAGTGCAACATTAATTCTGTCGTATCTATCTTCACAGAGCATTTCATAAATGCGAATAAGACAGGTCTTCATCATCTGGGAAGCAATATTAAATGCAACATCTACGTGGCGGCTTGACTCTTTTGAAATACTGCAAAATAAAAGAAAAATATACGTATTGCAAGTCACTTTAGTCTGAAACTTACTGATTACATTCAAGACCATTAAATTTAAAAGAAAAATAATCGGTGTTAGACTACGGCCATCCATTCACTGTTCCTGTTAACATATGGGGGCTACTAGTGACACATAAATCATACAACAAAGATTAGTTTATTGTCATAATTTAAGAGTATAAAGCCTGAGAACACTGCATAAACTATATACAAAAATAAAAAAAAGCTGAGAACTCTGCAAAAACTATATACAAAATAAAAAGAAGGAACACTTACTTGACCACAACATGAGTGAGGCTCTGGAATATGACTTTTGTTTCACAAATCTTGACATACTTCTTTTTCAGCAACTGAAGAATATTGTTGCAATTTGATGATTCAAGGAATCTCGCAATGAACTTCTTTTTATCTGCGCATGACTCTACGTAGTGATTAAATTTCTGAAGAACTGCATAGGGAGGATAAAAGAAGTGAGTTCATATAAAAAACAGAGTACACACATATTTTCAGGATTAATTAATGATAATCCTTCTTGCAACCACTTAACTCTTAAATTATACTTACGTAAAAAAATGTTGCTCCTTTTTTATTGTTGGGATATATTATTTTAACTTGACTCACTCTCTCTCTCTCTCTCTCAATATATATATATATATATATATATATATATATATATATATATATATATATATATATATATATATATATATATATATATATATATATATATATATATATATATATATATATATATATATATATATATACACAGTATACAGTGAACCCTTGCTATATCGCGATTCACCTTTGGCAAATTCAGCACATCGCGGTTTTTTTTGGAGAGCTTTTTTTTTTCTGGGTATAAGCGAGAATCCATATGTGGAAATATTAAAATTTTCAGTATTTTAATTATTTTATTGAATTTTTTTTTTCATTATTTTATTGATAAAAAAGTATTTCCCAGCCTAAGAATGATAAAACAGTAAAAAAATACTAAAAAACAAATTTAAACATGTACCTCTGCACAATAGAAAGTACGATACAGGTATCGGCGTCTCGAAAAACGCAAAGGGTTGTACCTACGTGAGCTAGTACATATTAAAGTTTCCAGTATTTTCATTATTTTACTGATAAAAAAAGTATTTCCTAGCCTAAGAATAATAAAACAGTAAAAAATAGTAAAAAACATAAATTTAAACATGTAACTCACAGTATTGCACCTTGTAAAACACTGTACGATAGCGTGCACTGTATTGGCGTCTTGGAAAACGCAAAGGGTCGCACCTATGTGAGATAGTACATGGGATGCTATTGGCTAATGGGTGGGAGACGATGAATAACCGAATTGTTTTTCTGTATGTTCTGTATCATGGGGTCTGACTGGCTTTTCGATTGAAGCTTCATTCTCCCAGCATCTTCCATTGTCTCGCCTCACCCGTTCAGTCTACTCACGTGTGAGCCGTTCGCATTGTGCTTGTGATTTTGTGAAACTTTCGTATTTCAACCTTTGCAATGCCTCCCAAGCGTCCTTCATCTTCTAAGGCTTCTGGTAGTAAGCCTATGCGGCAAAGGAAGATGTTGACCTTAACAGAAAAGGTCAAACTGTTAGATATGCTGAAGGAAGGAAGAAGGTTCGCGGATGTCGGCCGCCATTTCGGCATCAACCAATCTACTGTTTGATACATCAAAAAGGTCGAGGCAAATATCAGGAAAACAGCGACTATTTCTTTTAGTAAAACAGCGAAGAGGGTCGTAACACCCAGCAAGAAGATAACAGTACAGATGGAATCTGCTTTGGCCCTGTGGATTGCTGATTGCAGGAAGAAGAACATCAACTTAGACACCAATATCATACAAACAAAGGCGAAGAAGCTGTACGAGAAATTCGCTGCAAACGAACCCGACGACGACAGTGGCGACCGAGGAGAGGAGGAGGGAGAAGATATTGACGACCCACAACCAGGACCCTGCAGCGATTCTCCACCAAGGAAACAATCGTTCGTGGCAAGCAAGGGATGGTTCGCCAAATTTCAAAAACTCTATGGCCTAAAAAGCATTTCGGTTCATGGCGAAGGTGCCTCTGCAGATACAGCTGCAGCTGAAGATTACGTGAAAAACAACTTCAAGAAAATTATTGAGGAAGGCGAATATGCTCCTGAGCAAGTCTTTAACATGGATAAGACTGACTTATTTTGGAATAAAATGCCATCTCACACTTTTCTCTTTAAGGAAGAAGCTAAAGCCCTGGTATTTATAGCGCACAAAGACCGCATTACCCTCATCATGTGCGGGAATGCTGCGGGTGTCATGTTAAAGCCCAGGCTTATCTACAAGTCTAAAAACCCTAGGGCTTTGAAGAATAAGAATAAGAATCTGCTGCTAGTGTATTGGATGCATAACTCTAAGGCCTGGATCACGAAAAGCCTCACATCGGACTGGTTTCACCAATGCTTTATCCCTCAGGTCAAAGTTTTATCTTGCGGAGAAGGGCCTTGAATTTAAAGTTCTTTTTTTGATGGATAATGCTGGTGGCCACGCAACTGATCTCCAATATGCCGGTGTTCAAGTAGAGTTCCTGCCACCGAATACGACATCACTGATTCAGCCTATGGATCAAGGCGTTATTCGTGCTTTCAAGGCCCTCTACACACGAAATGCCCTGGCGAACCTGGTTGAATCCATGGATCTCGGACAAAGAATTCTCACTGAAGACTTACTTGGCGTAACTACACGACTGCTACATGCCGTCAAAATATTCAGAATGCAATCAAAGAGATGAATCCGGCCACAAACAATGCCAGCTGGAAAAAA
>JAXCGZ010019465.1:27500-53797 GCA_037179515.1 Halocaridina rubra | reverse complement strand
TCTCTCTCTCTCTCTCTCTCTCTCTCTCTCTCTCTCTCTCTCTCTCTCTCTCTCTCAACAGGAAGAGAGTCTAAAGTAACAAGAGATTCTCTCTCTCTTTTTCTCTCTCAAGAGAAAGAGAGTAAAGTAAAAATGGATACTCTCTCTCTCTCTCTCTCTCTCTCTCTCTCTCTCTCTCTCTCTCTCTCTCTCTATCTCTATCTATCTATCTATCTATCTATCTATCTATCTATGTGATTACCTAATTGTGCTTACGGGAAAGTGCCCCAAGCTCGTAACTTGCAGACTCCTGATCGGTTCCATTTTTGTACTTAGCTATACTTATTATACTTGTCCTTAAAAGCTATGGATTGAGTTAGCATTATCTACCTCCTCGCTTAGCGAATTCCAATTATCAGCTGCTCTTACACTAAAAAAAGTACTTCCTTACATCCTGCAAAGAAGTTTTCTCACAAAGCTTCAAACTATGACCTCTAGTTCTAGTGCCAGCCATATCAAAATATCAATCCTTATCCACTCTGTCATAACCATGAAGGAATTTAAAAAACTATCACCATATCCCCTCAATCTTCTAGCTTCGAGTGATGGTAAGTCTAATTCCCTTAGCCTCTAATCATAACTGAGATTGCGTATTTCTGGCACCAGTTTCGTGGCATGTCTTTGAACATTTTCCAGCTTACTACGTGCTTTTTCAAGTACGGGTTCCAATAGGGGGCTGCATATTCACGCTTTGGCCTCACATAGGTTACATAAATATATCCACGCCAGGGGAGCTAAGCTATGGTATGCATTGTCAAACCACATAAAAAACTTTACCTCGAATCACCTCCTTTAAAAAAGAAGTAAAAAGTATATCTACAAGTCAGTTAAATATAATAAATTCTATGTAAATATATGTAAAGCTTTTGTATGCAAATATTTTTTTTCAAGAATATCCACTGTAGTTTTTATTGGAATAAAGGCATTGTTTTGGCAGATGTAATCCCTACCCTGAGTGCATGCCCTTGCTAACCTCAGACCGTGACGGGGCGCGAACCCTCGACCTGACGCCTCTATTATTATTATTATTATTATTATTATTATTATTATTATTATTATTATTATCATTCTCTCTCTCTCTCTCTCTCTCTCTCTCTCTCTCTCTCTCTCTCTCTCTCTCTCTCTCGTTCATATATATGAGTAAGAGTCAGAAGAATCAAAATATAATTGCATTTTCTCTCTCTCTCTCTCTCTCTCTCTCTCTCTCTCTCTCTCTCTCTATATATATATATATATATATATATATATATATATATATATATATATATATATATATATATATATATATATATATATCTTTCTCACACACACGCACACTGATACACATACATACACACATAGATTTGCTTCCGGGAATGCATATTAATGGAACAGTAAATGCTGCATAGGCGTCCTTAGCAATGTAATGGTGGCCTTCAAACACATGTACTAGGAAATGTTTAAAAATGTTTATGTATCTTATGTGAGGGCAAGGCTTGTATATTCAGCACCCTATGGAAATCCACACTTAAAAAGCATATAAATAAACTGGGGGAAAAAATTAAAGACATTCTACGAAACTGGTGACAGATACAAAATACCTCTTATGAGTAGAGGCTGAGGGAATTAGACTTACCATCACTTGGAACTAAGATGGAGAGGGGCTATGGTGACGGTTTCTAAATTCCTTCTTGGTTTTGACATTGTGGACAAAGAGCGATATTTTTATATGAGTGACTTTAGAATTTTAGGTCATAGTTTGAAGCTTCGTAAGAACATTTCTTTACAGGATGTAAGGAAGTTTTTTTTTTTTTTTTTTAGTGTAAGAGTAGTTGATGACTGGAATTCGCTAAGCGAGGAAGTAGTTATTGATAACCGCATTCATAGTTTTAAGAGCAAATATGGTAAGTATAATTGAGTATAAAACTGAAACGGAGAGGATCATAAGGCTCTTTCCCCTCAATTAGGTAATTACATAACTAAGTGCTGTTAATCAATTGGAATATCGTAATCGTCATTGACATAGATTTTTTAGTTCTGAAGGTATTCTGTTGAATTAATCTTTGTCACAGGAAATTTCTTATCGTTTCAGAAATTCAGCTTCCCTTCTGAGAATTGGTTAAATTTCGTCTCACCGAGGGTCATTCATCATATATTCAGTGAGTCATTTATTACAGACTTTTTTCTATTTTGATTAATTTAGAGAGTTTATCAATGTGCACTTTCTTTGTATATTAACTGCGTGATTATTTTATCCAAGTGATAATACTGACGTGTTTAATCCCACGTTATTGAACGCAGTTTTATCAATATGACAAGAATATAGCATAACATACTTGGTGCCATAGGACACAGATCTATTATAACATACTTGACACTATATAAAATGAATCTAGTATGACAAAGATGACACTATATGGCACTAATTTCTGTAAAATAGTTGGCACTGTGTAGCACCAATTCAGTGTAATATTCCTGGCACTAATCTAGATTGACATGCTTGGAACTATATGTCACAAATTAATGTAACATATATGGCGCTATATGATAGGAATCCAGTATAAGAGACTTTGTATTATATGGCACTAATTTACACATTATGACACGAAACTATTATAATGTATTGGCACAATATGACACGAATTTAGTATAAGAAAGTTGGCATTATAGCACAGAAATTAGTGCAATATACTTGGAGCCATATAATGGGAGTTTATTACTACATACTTAGGAGCTATACGTCACAAAATTTATTATATACAGAACAATAGCAAAACGAGGATACAGTAAGCTAAGCCCTTACTATATGCGTAATAAAGGACTTATTTCTATTTTCTAATACAATAACTGGTATATTTAAGACTGAATTGGTAGAGATAATTACAGTAAGCACACATGAATATGCATTTATGTATGGATAAATATTAGTAGTGAATATGATGTATAGAAGAATATCGTAGTTAAAAAAGGTATAATCCTTAGGGGAAATTAGAGGAAAACTTTATTGTCTTAATGTAAAACTTTGAAATGTATGTTTATTAGAAATGATCTCACAGATGGGAGACAACAAAATAACTCTCGTCTGATTTAAGATACTTTTTTTGTTGGAAGAATAATGATGAGAATATGTTCTACGATATTCTTTAAGATAGAAGAGTCAGGATTAAAACAGTGATAAAAAATACCATTGAAATTAACACTGAAATATTTCTAATAGTATCGACAGCCTAATATGCATATAATTATGATGACAGCCATCACACTGCATCTCCATTTAATTTCCTTACAATGTAATAGTGTTTTAGACTGCAGATATCCAATTTTTCTGGATATGTATGTATGTATGTATTTCTTACAGGAATAATCAAAAGTTGGTATTGAAATGATAATAATGTCCAATTTAATTATATAATTTTAGCATATATATATATATATATATATATATATATATATATATATATATATATATATATATATATATCCATATACCAAAACCATATTCCCCCTTATAAGGAGGGTGGCTGAGTCAAAGATAGTACTTTGACTTTTTGTGGGAATTAAATACAGAGGAGGGGATTCCCAGCCCCCTCTCTCCGCCCCATTCAGTCGACTTTTACGACACGCAGGGGAACACGGAGGAAGTATTCTTACCCCCCTACCTCTGGGGATATATATATTTATATATATATATATATATATATATATATATATATATATATATATGAATCATTTTCTACCCCGACCGGGACTCGAACCTAGGACTTATGATTACTAAGTCAAGGCGCTACCACTACACCACAGAAGGTTAAAAGGAATCCAACCTTATAGCTTATATCTGCTATACTTAGGAATGAACGCATTCTAACTGAATGCCACTATGTTCATATTACAGATTCCCCAACCTCACTCGTGGTTTCATTTTAGCATTTAATTCAATTCCCAATCTCATTCGGGCCATGAAATAACCAAATAAGCACATTACATATGTGAAAACATGAATCATTTTCTACCCCGACCGGTACTCGAACCTAGGACTTATGATTACTAAGTCAAGGCGCTACCACTACACCACAGAAGGTTAAAAGGAATCCAACCTTATAGCTTATATCTGCTATACTTAGGAATGAACGCATTCTAACTGAATGCCACTATGTTCATATTACAGATTCCCCAACCTCACTCGTGGCTTCATTTTAGCATTTAATTCAATTCCCAATCTCATTCGGGCCATGAAATAACCAAATAAGCACATTACATATGTGAAAACATGAATCATTTTCTACCCCGACCGGGACTCGAACCTAGGACTTATGATTACTAAGTCAAGGCGCTACCACTACACCACAGAAGGTAGCGCCTTGACTTAGTAATCATAAGTCCTAGGTTCGAGTCCCGGTCGGGGTAGAAAATGATTCATGTTTTCACATATGTAATGTGCTTAATTAGTTATTTCATGGCCCGAATGAGATTGGGAATTGAATTAAATGCTAAAATGAAGCCACGAGTGAGGTTGGGGAATCTGTAATATGAACATAGTGGCATTCAGTTAGAATGCGTTCATTCCTAAGTATAGCAGATATAAGCTATAAGGTTGGATTCCTTTTAACCTTCTGTGGTGTAGTGGTAGCGCCTTGACTTAGTAATCATAAGTCCTAGGTTCGAGTCCCGGTCGGGGTAGAAAATGATTCATGTTTTCACATATGTAATGTGATTAATTGGTTATCTATTTATATATATATATATATATATATATATATATATATATATATATATACATATATATATATATATATATATATATATATATATATATATATATATATATATATATATATATATATATATATTATATATATATATATATATATATATATATATATATATATATATATATATATATATATATATATATATATATATATATATATATATATATATATATATATATATATATATATATATATATATATGTATATGTATATGTATATGTATATGTATATGTATATGTATATGTATATGTATATGTATATGTATATGTATATGTATATGTATATATATATATATATATATATATATATATATATATATATATATATATATATATATATGTATATATATATATATGTATATATATATATATGTATATGTATATGTATATATATATATATATATATATATATATATATATATATATATATATATATATATATATATATATATATATATATATATATATATATATATATATATATATATGGTGGAGTTTAGGAAACCAGTTCTTCCAGGTCAAGTCTTCTATCTATAACTATGTTTATCTATATACATGAGCCATTTTTCCCCTTAGAAGGGGAGTGGCTAAGTCAAGGCAAGAACAAATATTTCCATCATAGGAAAATACATAGTTATAGAGAAAACAGACACTAAAAATCACGGGAAGCAGAAAAAAAAATATCTAAGATATTCCCAATTTTAAACTTTTTTTTTTTTTTTTTTACATCTTTTAATTCAAGGTAATTTTTATTTACTCGGTAAGCTATATTTCTATTCATTGTATGTTATCACCCTCTTACTTATTTGCTCATTTACGTGTCTACTTATAAGTTTATTCATAGTTTGGTAACAAAATAGCCATTGTATGAAAAGAAATAAAGTTTTTAATGTACTTGTACTAATGCATTGTTTCGTCTAATGATAAGATATTGAATAAAACGTTATTTTTCGCAAACATAATGGCCCGATTTCTTAAACAGTGTAAACCTAGGATACCATATTGTTAGTTAGCTAGACACACACAAATGGATTTCACAAACTCATCTGCCGTGGTTCTGTGTATGGCTAGGATCCCATACGGGATCCTAGCCATACACAGAACCGAGTCAGATGCGTTTATTAAATCCATTTGTGTATCTAGCTAACTAACTATATGGTATCCTAGGTTTACACTGTTTAAGAAATCTGGCCAATGGCATACATAAATTATGTTGTCCGTGTAAGAAGGGCGTATTGTAATTTCAAAGGGTCTTAAACTTAGCTTTTCTTCTTCTATATTAAAAACAACTTTCTTTCCTGTTATTTTTTCTCATTGATATTGTGAGTTTTCCTGTCATGATCTTCCTTTAATTTTTCTTTCCATCCATAATTCTTTCTCGCCATCAACAGTAATAACCAACTAAATGAATGCTATATATAAATATTAATATAAATAATATAATGCTGTGCTTGGTCTTATGTCGCAGACTCCCTTTGTTACTTAGGGTTAGGACATTGCTTTTACTTTGACTTTTACTTTTTGTGGTTTATACCCTCCGGTAGAAAGCTTCGCCTGCTCTCTGGCGGGTCTTAAGTTTATTTAAATTTTCTTTTTTTTTTTACTTTTTATCTCTCTCACACCTTGAAAGGCTCATTTATAGTAAAGAGTTCGATATGGTAGCATTTTTCAAATAAGTCTGTTTTCAATTTTTTCTTGAATTGCACCACATCTTCACTGTCTTTGAGTAGCACTGATAATTCATTATATAATCTTGGAGCACTATAGTGATAGGTTCTACTACCAATATTTCAATTAGATCTTGGTTCATGCAGTCTATATTTGTCATTTGCATGTCTCACTGTGATGTTTGTTTCAAGTTCAAAAGGGACTAAATACTCATGTAAGTATTTTGGTTCTCCGGTCTTTAATGTCTTGTAGGTTAGCAAACAGATTTTGTATACAATTCTGGCTTTTATTGGCAGCCAATGCAATTCAATCAGTGTCGGTGCAATTCTGTGACGTCGCTGTGTGCCTTTTATTAATCTTGCTGCTTTATTTTGAATGATCTGAAGTTTTTTTTAATAAATTGTTGGGCAAACCATAGTAAAGGGAATTGCAATAATCCAATCTAGATATCATATGGTTATGAACAAGCGTATTTAGGGTATCTTCATTTAATTACTTTTTGATAAATGCAATATTTCTAAGATGATAATTACATGTTTTTACTATATTCAATGTCTGATTTTTCATAGTTAAAGCATTGTCAATAAAAACGCCCGTTTCGCACGACTGGTACCAGTTTGATTTTGGATGCTCCAATCTGCATATATTATAATTGTGCAAAGTTTTTCAAGGTATATTCTGTCCCAAATAACATGCATTCAGTTTTATCATCATTCAGTTTCAGTTTCTTTTTAACCATCCAGTTTTTTATGTCAACCATTATTTAATTGCGAAGGACAACTAATTCTATATTCAGGTTCTTAAACCTTTTGAAGATTCCTATGACTGTTGAAAAGAAGAAGAGATATATTGCTTAGTTTTGATATATGCTTCAATAAAACCATTTATAAGCGTATGCCTTTTTCTGTTTAATTTGTGAAGTGATGCACATTATTCCCTGTTTTCAATGAATGCTGCCCATTAGAATTATAAAATTAATTTAGTATCATTTATTCTTGCATTTTGTAAGTATTCAATATTATTCTATGCATAATAGGATACCAATCTAAAACGGCTGGGAGCTCCATAAATTAAGAACAAAGGTGTTGACACTACAAGTCGTGTTCCCCTTCGCAAGTGTCTGAGAATTTGCTTCGTATTGAGAAGGTAGTTATAACATTTAATTCAATTACTTCCTTTCTGGAAAATCAGTATTATCACTTGCCTTCACCCCTAAAATTAAAAAACGATGTAAATGACCAATTTTACGAATCCTTTCTGTGGCTGGTATGTAATAAATCTCTTTACTGGTATACATGGTATAAAAGAATAAAATATGCCAGTCTTGTAAGTACTGAAGTGGTAAATGTTTTACGTTTACACACCATTTAAGATAAAGCCTTATGAATAGCTTTGGCTGGGTTAGGGTTAGTTTGTTTGATTCACCTACAGTAAAGGAAGGTGTTGATACTTGAAATAATTGTCCTTACATATTTTAATAGGGTAAATTTGGGTGTTTATGTAGCAGCGCTGCACATTTCATAAAGTGTTGGCAACGCCGATTTCACAGGTAGGCTATGGAAGGGGTGCGTGTAATGAATCTTTACCAACATTTTAATATGAAATTATATTGGTAGTTGCCACAGAAAGAATATGTGCATATTACTCCAGTTCATAATATCAGAATAGATAATGCCTCTTATTATTTCATAAGAGCTAATAACCTTACCTAATGATGCTTACCTAACGACAATTAAAGAGGCATAGGGGTCAGTGCTCATGGAGAGTGCCTCTTCTCCGTCTTTCAGTCTCTACATACTTGTCGTATGAGTTTTTGAATGAATAAACACTCTGGCTCATTACAATGTCATCAGGGAGACTATTCCAGTGGTTTCTGGGTTTTACCAGCTTCAGGCTTAGTCCTCTGGTATTTGGCCTGTCCCCTGCTGCTGCAGGTTGCAGAAGTGACCATCTTTGAATGAGTTGATACCGTGAAGTATTTTATAAGTTTGGAGCATGTCGCCCCGTATTTTTCTTTCCTCCAGTGTGGTAAGTACAAGACTTGTCAGCCTCTCCTCATATGGTTATTCAGATAGTTCAGGGACTAACTTTATGGCGTGCCATTGCACTAGTTCAAGCTTATTAATATCTCGACGAGTGTATGGGGCCCGTGCCTGGATGTTGTATTCCAGCCAGCGTCCAATCAGAGACTTGTACAATGGTCGGAACATTTCCTTGTCCAGGAAGGTTTATGTTTTTCTAAGAAGTCCCACCATGGAATTTGCACTGGTGCCTTAGCTACTTGTACTGTCGGCTTTAAAATTGATAATTTTGTTGCCCAAGGCACCCAATAAGTCTTTGAAAAAATTAAAAAATCTGAAGAACAAATGTCCAACCAGCAATAGGTAAAAAAAAATTTTATGCAACCCCTTATAAAGTAATCACACTAACCTAAGTAATGTAACTTATCTCAAATTTAAAGATATGGACGGGTGCTTAATATGAATCTTAACCCAGCAGTGTATTGAATAGTTATGAATACTGCATAGTAAAAGACCATTGAAGTATATTCTAAGCCTCATTAATGGCCTCAAGTGGATGTGAGCTTTCTCAAATAGCGAGCGTAATTATTCTTACAACATCCATTGCTTTATATATCCATGGCTTATGCTATCAAGCTGATCATGCAGTATGTTACTTGAAAGTCTGTTGCATTTATTCTCTGTAAACTCAGGGATCCTGTCTGATGATGATTCTACAGGCTTACCAATGGCTACAGTACTTATGATAAGCAAGTCCTTGCATACTACTTGTTTTTTAATGTTTTCTCTTTCAATTTTCCCTTTCGTTCGTGACATTTCTTTTGTTTAATATTTTGAAACCAGTTGTTTTAAAATTATATCTTTTGTTTGTTTCTTATTACTTTGTGTTATTTCTTCAAAGTAACAGCACAATGGTAGATGTATATTATGTGGAATTATTCCATCTATATATAGTTCTTCGTTTCCATCGCAGAATTGCACCATGACAACTGCTGCCTTCTCTCATGAGCCCGGCACTGTAATGGAGTGCCTGAGCATTCCAATTGTTTTGGAGAAAGAGGCTGGTGTTGATGAAAATGGAAGAGAGGTGAGTATTCACAGAGTTTCACCAATAAAAATGTGTATAGTACACTTTAACCTCTTCCCCAGCAACAGTGAAATATCTCGCTTTTACTTATCTGCCATTTTTGGCAACGACTAAATATCTCTCGTTTTTGCCTGTGTGATATTTTTTTGGCAAGAAGGTAGTATCTCGCCAGAAAGTCATCTTATAAAATTATGCTTTCAATAAGTATATTTGTCCATCATAGGCTCTTTCTGAGCCTTCTTAAGGCAGAGATGAATATTTCATGTTCATAATGCATTCGCCAATCCCATTTACAACATCTCGGCATTTCACTAACAGGTGAGATGTATAAAGAATTATTTTTCTCACTTAATTCGTCTGGAATTTAAAAATAATTTTCCCTGATGAAGAGGTTATTTTGTCTATTATTCCAGTATACTGAAATGAATATAATCTCTTTGTTACAGAAATAATTGCAATCATATATATATATATATATATATATATATATATATATATATATATATATATATATATATATATATATATATATATATATATATATACACAGTACTATTGCATAAGAAAATACCTATGAAAAATAAAAAATAAATAAAGTTTACTTAATAAGAATTAAATGAGTACATGAGCTATATAAATTTATTTAATTAATCTTGTTGAAGAGCAGCATTAGGATTGAGGTAAATAAGTACTTCCTGTAATTTGGCTCCAGCTTTAGACAACAAAACTTATAAGTCTTTATTCAGTAATTTTTTAAAGTTTCGTCCAGGTGTATGGTGTATAAGTTCCCCAATTTTATCTTCAAAATTCCTGGGGTCATCCAATAATCTTCTTTATTACTTCTTTACTTCAGAAAGTTGTAAAGTAGACATTGGGAAGAGAAAATCTGGGGAATTACATAATCATCTAGGAAGAATGTTTACAAATACCATATCAGATTTTATAGATTGATGTCTTTTGTGGCTGCTGTTTAAATAGATTTGCCATTGTATTTTTCAGTATTCACTGCTTATACTGACTCCTACATCTTAATTCATTAACATTTAATTTTTATTTGCATTTATTAAAAAGATATCTTGACTGATAATTATAGTCATAATACAATTCAACGTTTTGTGATTGCTGCCTTATGTCACTCAATTGTTAATTTTGGTTAAATAACAAATACTGTACTATAATTCTCTTTTTGTGAGTAACAATGATATTTAGGATGTATTTAAAGATTTTCATGGTTTCTTTATTACATGATTTATCCCCTTTTTTACTTTACATATAATAGTCATTTTTTTTTTCCACTCTCTTAGGTGCCTTAAATATTATGCTCCGTGACATAAGAATTTTCAACCCTCTTAATGTAGACCATGAGACAAGCTTGTCATAAGTTTCTTCCTTGCTGTATTTTTAGAACCCTTGGTCCAAGAGATTTTGTAGGTGTTTCAATACAAAGCCCTTTTAAACCCGATGTTTCTCATTATAGAGTGTACTCTATTTTCATGTCAGTTATTTTTTTTTTTTTTACACATATGTATATTATATACTACAGAACTCCAAAGTCTTGGTTCTGATGTAGGCACTAGTTCCCTGTTTACCTATTGACCTATTTTACATGTTATGTATCATTATATGTGTTTTGTATGCATATAGGTGTTACGATGTGGATTCAAAATTGGAGGAGGTATTGATCAGGACTTCATGAAGAGTCCTCAAGGTTATACGGATAATGGCATCTACTGTACCGAGGTTAGTGAAGCAGCTTATTCGTTATTTCATCCGTTGTTTTTTGTCCTGTAAATATACTCTTATTAGAGGTAGAGATTACTTATTTATGTCATATTCATAGGTTCTGTCATCTATGAAAGTATATGATGCTGTATATGCCCTTTTAGCTATGTCAATAAGATTTTTCAAAGACAATATCATACTAGTAGATTTATCTTTCTCGTGACTACTTGTTCACGTACCAGAATATTTAAGAAACCTTGTACTTCAGGTTGTGGATGACTGTGCTTAACTTTGAATTTATCTTTAGGTGGTTGTTGATGTTCCATAAGTGGACTGTGAATGCTTGAAAAGTGAATCTTGTAATGCCTCATGTTAAAAGAAAGGTTTTGATAGCTTCTCTGTCATTTTAAGTACAGCTTTGCCTGTTAGCTACTGTCTAAATAAAGAAAGTTGATTAGCATGGTTTCATTGTAACCAGGCATCGTTACCCAATTCCGTTATTGTTTTTCAGCAAAAAAAAAAAAATAATAGAAAGTAATGGCCAGAACATCCTTTTTAGTTTTGATAGACGAGCTCATAGTATAGTGTACAGATTGTATGTTGGAACAATATCTGCACAATCTTAGCTCAAAATTCCAGTCTCACAGGTCTAATGAGAAACAATAATGCATATGCGAGCTGTTTCAAACTTCTCTGCAGTAATTAGAGAGTTGCCTTACAGGTTCACGATGGTAGTGCAGCCGCTAGAGCTGGCTTGCGTGTTCATGACAAGATTTTGCAGTGCAATGGGTACGATTTTACGATGGTAACCCACAAGAAGGCTGTGGATTACATCAAGAAACATCCTGTATTAAAACTTTTGGTTGCTCGAAAAGGAGTTACCCATTCTTAAGATTATTTGATTTTATTTAATGAATAATTCATTTATATACAGTATATACATTTTATCATCAACTTTCTACATTCCATTTTATAAGGCTGTGGGTTATTTTTGTACATATATACTGATCCATTGTTTGTCTCATTTGATCTAATTTCATTCATTAGATTGATGGTTTTTGTTTGTTGAGATTTTGAGATTTATTATCAGTATCCTTTTACATTCAGAAAGGAAAAAGCATGTATAGCTATACTGTACAGTATTCCAGTATAATTTTTTTCACTTTTAATACAGTATATAAAATTCGGTATATCAAATGTATTTTGTAGATGTGTTTTTATGTACAGTATGATCAACATTATTTTGGAGAATGGTATGAATAGTATGTCCATGCACTGAATATTATTTCAATTAGAAACTCTTAAGAAAAACTGTATTATTCCATTAAATGGGTAACTGATTTAATCAGAGTTACGAAGGAAATTAAAACAGCACGCTTATTCTGTTTTTCATCACAGAATTGATGTAGCCATAACGAAATATAAGGATTACTTTGCTTTGCTGTATAAACACCATTCTCAGAGCCGTAGTCATTTTAATGTATAATATGTTTTAATTCAGAAGATAAGCTCTTAGTCTGTTTATTGTGTAGTAAGGCGAGCTCTTTTGTTCTCAAACGATTTTTACCATGATTGGTGTGGAAACTGCCTTTAGTAAATTTTCATGCACTATCAGTGTTTCTTTATGATTAATTACTGGTATTATATGTCCACTGAGTTTTACTTTTATTAGATGTCTAACTTGATGTGATGTAACATTATGCAAAAAAGAGACTGTTTGGAAATAATTTAAGTTAGATTTTGTATGTAAAACTTTAATTATTGTCAATGTATTTAGTATCTCAACTCTATTGAATGCCACATATATCGTGTATATGATATATATTTCATTAACATCATTTTCTATAGAGATAACACACCTCCTGAGCATTGAATGTGTGTGTGAATTACCAGTAAGTGGCGTCTTACCTTTTTTTATACTGCCTTTTTATACTGCTTGATACTTGTAAATGTCTTAAAGAATATCACCAGTCACAAATTTGGTTACAATTCTTGATTATTATTGAGAGGTCTCTTTTTACTTGAATTTTAAACATTCTTTCGTAAACTGGACACATTGTCTGTTCATCAGATGTGTGAAGGTAATGAGAACTTCATGTTAAAGTAATTAATTCCTCTTACTCACCATGTACTTATTGATATAATTATAAGTTATATCTGATAGATCAGTGCATTGGGCAATGTGTCATAATGGACTTCTCTATAATTTTTTGCAGCTTAGTATTTTTCCAGATATTATATGCTTTTGACGCCAGTGTAGTGGCCACAACTGAAAGAAAACAGAGGTAATCGGGCTTTACTGTGCCCTCACATCATTTTTTCCCTAATATATGTATGGAAAATGCAATCTCGTGGTTGCCAGCTCCCCTTTCCTCACTTTTATATCTGTTGTAACCTTCTACCACACATAGGAAATATGAGGAAGGACTTTTTTCTTCCCAACATGAGGGATATCTCATTTAGTCGCTTCTTATGGTACGCCAGGTATTTGGCGGAAATGTTCTTGCTCTCACCAGGGATAATTTAGATTTGCCAAAAGGAATACGAAATGTTTATCCCAATATTTTTCCCAATCATTTTCGTAAGAATTTACCAGATATATGGACATTATGCCAGAATTTCTCTTTCAATATAATTTAATTTTCTTTCACTGCAAAATGAATGATGGATTCAGATGTTTGGTTCCTATTATGTGTCTAACCTAAAATAGAATATATTCGTTCATATTTTAGTATGGCAAGAGCATTTTTCTGCTTTTTAGTTTCATGCATCAGCTCTAGGGTAAAATAGTGCATATGTGTGGAAGTCCTCACTCGAAAATATTTGTTTTTTATCTGTTGGCAATATCTGCGAATTAATATATTACTTGAAATTAATTTTTTGATAAATATTTACTGTACTATGGATGCGATATTTCGTGATACTCCACTAAGAATAACAGTGTATTGTTTGCATAATTTTTCTCATTATTAAACGGTTAAGAAAAAGGGAAGCTCCTTAAAGTGTTTAATATGGATTTTTCATTCTTATTCTTATTTTTGATGGAAGAGAAATTTTTTTCACACCCCATATTCCCTGTGTGTTGAAAAAGCCGACTATAAGGGATGAGAAGTTTGGAACCCTTGTCTACCAGTCATTTTTCCTTTCCATTAATCGTCTTTTGGCAGAAATGAGTATGGACTGGGTTTGTTAAAGCCCTGCTACCTCAGTTTTTTTTGCTACAGTTGTGGTCAACCTGCTGAGTTCAGCAAGATATGGCATCTCTTGGAAAAAACTTCTCTTACTATAAGGCTTATGATATAGGATAATTACATTAATATTTTAGTTTCTAGTCGTAGTTGTGTTCGAATATGTATCAGTGAGAAACCGTGGGGGTAAAAACTTATAATTATTTTGTTTCATTTGTGATAATCTTATTTTCAGCTAAGAAAGTTCGTGATTCAGCAGTGTGTGCTTTTTCCACTTCATTATTTTATCTTGTTAACAGAAATATAACTGTGTTGTAAGTTTGGCTGCTCGAGTTTCCAGGAAAAGATTCTTGTATATTTTCAAGAAGAACCTGCTGATTTTTTAATAAGGTCACATTAACAGTCTTTCAGAGTATCTGAATTCTTTTTCTTTTGTTTTATTTTCTTAATGAAGATGATAGAATATGTAGGTTTTGCACTGTCTTTTCATAGTCTGTAGTCGAAATATTTCTTTGTGGGATTATATGAAAGGATCACAGCAATTTGGGTCACAGTACACTATTCTCAATATCAATGAGATAGTTATTCTTATAATTGGCTATCATTCTATGCTCGACAGGCTTGTTTCATTGTATGGGACCTGAGCACTGTGCTGGATTTCATATTTTAGTGATAACGAAGAATTGTCTAGATGCTATGCAGAAATACAGTATTTGAAATGTGTATTACAGCTATAGAGGCTTAAGAAAGTATTTATCATAAGATAATAAAGCTTAGTATGTAAGGCCTTTTAATATTAATATATGAAAGTTAAGACTCAGGCTTGAGAAAGAACAAACTTACTAGTTCTCAAAAATAAAGAAGCTATTGACACTGCAAAAGAATGAAATTATAATAATGATTAAATAGATTGTAGAACTACCTAATAATTTATTTGAATTGGACATTGTTCACTGTATCGTAGCTTCATTTTAAGATAGGGAATTTGATGCTTTTATGAAAGTTTGGTGAAAATTATGATTTCTGAATATGGCACAGCTTGCAAATGAAGTTTGCATTAAACTTATGAATTCCTAGAAAAAATTAGAATTTGTAATTTTGATGAGTGTACTGTAACCAGATTTTATTAGTAAGTTGTTTTTCAAGTATATAATTTGTCCTGATTTATATGTTTTCATACTGACTTTCTCTTAATATATAAGGAATAGATAAAGTGAATGCTACAAAATAATTGTCTTCCTGCATATAAAATATATATATATATATATATATATATATATATATATATATATATATATATATATATATATATATATATATATATATATATATATATATATATATATATATATATATATATATATATATATATATATATATATATATATATATATATATATATATATATATATATATTCTGTATATATATATATATATATATATATATATATATATATATATATATATATATATATATAAATATATATATATATATATATATATATATATATATATATATATATATATATATATATATATATATATATATATATATATATATATATATATATATATATATATATATATATATATATATATATATATATATATATATATATATATATATATATATATATATATATATATATATATATATATAATATTTTTTTTCTCTCTCTCTCTCTCCAGTATTGTACTTATGACAATTTGTGAAGTTTGAAATAAAATTCCTCTAAATAATTAGGTAAAAATATATCAATATGTTTTTTTTTGCTATGCAGTCTCTACTGAATTACTTGGTCATATTTAGTTTTTGCTTTTATGCTTAGTATGGACTTAACTTAGTACCTCCTTCCTCATAATATCTTTTTTGCAATATATTAACATCTACAGTAGGACTATTATACGGTTACAAAATTGAGGATTAGAAATATAACAGTAAAGAGATAATATTAAAGTTATTGATGCAGATCTTGAGAATGCTTAGAGTTTACGTTACTTTCAGCAAAAACAAAATTATTTAGGTATATAGAGCAATGCTAAGGTATTTGAATAGAGGCTTCTACCACTGTTTAGTCTGCTGTTATAAATTTATTAGCAAATTTTTACCAGCTACAAATGAGCTGGAACTATTAAGTCAACAAACTATCTGTAGTTACATAAACCCTATGTGAACATAAATAATTGTATTGGGAGTCCAAAGCGTAGACAGTTTAATATTCCTAGTAATTGTATTAATATAATTTTTTTAATTGACAATTTCTCTTGTGTTCTAAAACTGATACGAAGAATGACTTGGTTATTTTCTCCTGGGGATGTAATTGGCGTAAAGTAGTTAATATGAAGTCACTGAAAATGTGTTTGGCTTAATAAAGAGTAGTGTTCTTTGTGTAAAGAAATAATTTCTTGATACAATTAAAGTATCACAATAGGATTCTACTCCTAAATCGTGCACATTGGGTATTGAGAGTATGTATAGGGTATGTGGACCTGGACAAAATCAGCAACTTGTCTGTAGCTTTATTAGGTTGGTCGCTCAATGCTTGATAAGTATAGGGGATGTAGTTAAGTAATTTGATATGACGTTTAGTGTGTTTTATAATTGGGTTTACATATGTCTGCAGTCTTCAACTGTTAACCCTATTTAAACATCCCTTAATTACAGAATATCTTTTTTGAAAATTATTGACTGTTGAGCTGGCTTATTACTTTTTTAAAGAAACAGTAATGTTTATTTAGTGTTTTTGAAAATCTACTTATATTTGTTCTTACGAGATAGAATTAGAACACAATAATAGCTTTCTTTAGTGCACTATTTGCTGATTAACAAGATCTGGGTTATTCTTTCATGTTTATGTTTTGCCTGTGTAAAAAGTCTTAGAAGTTTGTTATATCTTCCTCAGAAGATTGTATTATTTTCTGTCTTTGTTACTGTGATTTATATAAGCTGCCAAAAATTGGATTTAAATAGCCATAAGTAAAATGTTATCAAGATTTGTTCACATATTGATTGTATGAAATTTTAATTAGATGTTTAAGAGATTTTTTATTTCTGTAAGTCTGGTAGACATAAGTTTTAAAATGTTAGCAGTAATATATTAGTATTGTCTTAAATATACTGTATAACTGGAATAGTAGTCCGTTAAATCAAGAAAATGTAGTATTGTAATTGTATTCAAGTAAATATTATGCTAAATAATTAGCCAAAGTGACGTTAAGTTGTTGAAACTTGGACATTACTAATATATATATATATTTCATTATTGATTTTATTCAACAACTACATCAAGTCAAACCCAGCAGAGTGGCCACAACTGAGCTAAATGAAAGAGATGGCAGTGGTTTATTATACCCTGTGCACCCTCATCCTCTCCATGAGCTGTAGTGACCAGCAAAAGATAAGTGAAGGAGAAAGGGATTGCCAGTCTTGTATCCTCCATCATTGGAAGAGGAAGGGATTGCCAGCCTTCTTTCCTCTAATATTGTAGGAGGAAGAGATTGCAAGTCTTCTTGCCTTCACCATTGGAAGAGGAGGGGATTGCCAGCCTTCTTTCCTCTAATATTGTAGGAGGAAGAGATTGCAAGTCTTTTTGCCTCCACCATTGGAAGAGGAAGGGATTGCCAGCCTTCTTTCCTCTAATATTGTAGGAGGAAGAGATTGCAAGTCTTTTTGCCTCCACCATTGGAAGAGGAAGGGATTGCCAGCCTTCTTTCCATCATCATTGGAGGAGGAAGGGATTGCCAGACTTCATCCCTTCATCCTTGTTTATGTGGCTCATAAGACACGCAAGACATATGGGTGTGGAAGTTTTTTCCTCCCCTCTTACCAGGGATAATGATTTATGCAAATCTATACCTCAACTTGGCATTGTTGAATGTACTTAACGTATGCTAGAATCCTTCTTACTGGTATTTATAGTATAATTTACTTCACTCCTATCTAGTGTAAAGTTGTAGACTGTTTTGCTATCTCTTCACTTGTACATGCATCGCCGAATGGAGATGATGATGATGAAGATGATAATGCCCATTGTTTTGTGATCAAAATAGAAGTGCTGCTAATACAAGGTACTGTAGTCATATTATGTTATACATTTTATGATGCATCGATAATTGTTCTCTTAATCATTAAAATTAAAAGCCGTTATAAAAGTATATTTGGTCATATAATAATATTGTTTCTGTTCACTCTAAAGAAACGTTATATATACTATAGCTGTCAAATTTCGGTGATGTAGTTTTTAATGAAAATTCATAAAGGAAGACCAGGTTAATTTTCATACAGATATTTAATCATTTATATTTTTTTATGCAGATACTCCGTATTGTAAGCAATTTTGCACTTATTGTTTCACACTTTTTGTTAGCAACATATATATGATTAATATACAGGCAGTAGTATGTATCCCCTTCCGTTCATCAGGATTTGTGACTGCTATGCATGAATAGTTTTGATTATTTTTAAAAGGTCTTTTATATTATTGATGTAAGCAGCAATTTTGCACAATGATTATTTTGGAAATGGTGATACTTACCTTTAGCATTCTCTTGCACAGTAACCTTGGAGTATCTGTACCCACTGCTATATTGCTAAGTATCATTTAAATACGTTTGAGGTATAGTTATTCTGTCTTCAGTGGTAGCTCAAGACCCATTGAGTAGGATTTATACTGCAGCTCATGTGTCAAATGCAATATACCACATTAATTTCGTGCAGCTTTCTTATTTCTCATTATATATTGGGTGTGTAATCTGCTTTATAAATGAACTACCGATATAAAAATTGTACTGTTGTTTTTTCTTTTTTGTGTATACCCTGTTGTATGCAAAACACGCATTATATGTAATGTTGTCTGATGCTGCACAGAAATCTTTTACAGTACTGTATAGCAAGAAATTGAGAAGCCGTTTTAATGGTACAGGAAAATCTAAATGTTCAAAAATAGTATAGTTTAGAAAATACATTTATACAGAAAACCTGATAAAGTGATGAGAAATATGTTTTGAAATGCTTGGGAGAAACAAAATGTAAAAAAAAAAAAAAATCGTAAATTGTTGCCTGCTCTTGGCATGTTTGGCTCCTGAGTCACAAAATGGTGGTTATGAGAGAAATGTTGTGCTTTAAATCATGCTTAGAAATCTGTAGATTATGTGCTTAAATACTATGCAGTTTATAAGAAAGAATGATTACATGAACCTTTAGAGCTTTAAGTTATTAATATATCATAATTTTTCCCTCATTTAATGTTCTACTTAGAAGTTATGCACTTCCATCCCGAGTGTGGCTATTAGTCACAGTTTTGGCTGTGTTTGGATTAGTTATTGCTAGGAATCTTCCATAATTTTTGAGAATTAAAACCTCAGTTGCTCAGCAAGAATAATGATTTAACTTTTAGCTTGAGAAGGACATGTTGCTTAGTGTCACTTTGTCATAAACTTCATTTGCTTGTATAGATTGCTGTGCATATTATAATAGAGTGGTTTTCAAAACTTACACCATATTAGCAATGTTTTAGTCCTCAAGAAAGTCATGCAGAATACGTTTTACGCCAACTGTTATTAAACTGGGAAAATGGCTAACTTGGAAGAGATTCCTTAACCAGGGAACTTAGTATTTATTTAGTGCAGCAAATGTACTGTCCAGCGAATTAAAAGCTACGTATTTAAAAGCACATAAATCGAAAACACCATCATGTACTAATCTTAAACTCATTTCTGTTGACTTTTACAGAATAACATAGGGATCAGCAAAAATAAAATTAAAATACAAGTAATTTGCCCATTTGCTATTAGGGTTGCTCTTGCCATTCTGGAAATCTGCAATATTTGTGACTTACGATGTGGCTTTTACAGGTGATCTGTAGAGTTGTGCATACTGTATATGTAAAACTTTGATGTGTTCATTACTTGCATACTCAATATTTAATATTGAAATAGTACATAAAGTTCCTCTCATTCTTGCATTCATTTTCTAATAAGTTTTTAAAGCTTTACTGCTTAGAAGACTTAGTATTTTATTGTGGCGGAATACTATTTTAATACTAGAGAGTGTTCTGGGTAATTTCATAAATCGTTTTATGGACTACCTATGACTAATATCCTTTTCATATATTTCTTTCTCTTAACAAACTGCCACACCCACTAACTATCATTGATTACTATATAATTAAACTCAAAAAATTAACCGACTATTTTATCTCTGAGACACTGACAGTAAGAGAGGACTTTTAACTTTTGTCTGTGTACGGGACCATGTGTACTTAGTGTTGTATGACTTATTACTCATTTTTCCTTTGTAATTACGGACTTATGTGCAACGAGCAGCTGTTGATGATATTGTAAAACACTCTAGATTGCATAATATCTAGAAGGTAGTAACTGAAAATACTATGAACAAGCTCTCAGGATATGACTGGCAACCATGAACGAATCTCTCTGGGAACAAACATGGACAAATGACAGCTAAATTCACACAGCTTAAGAGTATTAAAATATCTTTTATAAAATCAAGCAGAGGATCCACCATCCTTATTTTTTGTTTATCTGGTGGATGAGACCTGGCTGTAACTTTAGTCTTTTCTTCCTCGTGAAAGGAAAAAATGAACATCCGTCATCTGGATAGGCTTACAACACAATAAATAGGCCAAAAGGAAGTAATGGCTGTAGTCTTGGGATGGCCCATGATTAATGAGTGGGAAATAGTTATGCTGAAGACAATTACTGTTGACTTTCCAGTGTTTGTTGAAGAGGAAGTAATGCTCCAGCGTTTGTGAAAAATATGTGGAAAAGTTTTTTGTGTAGTTTATGCGCTTCAGTAGAGGTGAATCACATGTAGGATAGTTGGCAGTTTTATGCAAATAGGGATAAGAATTGAAGTGAGATAGAAAAGGATTGTAGTGGAGTAAGGAGGAAAATGTGGCCATGATGCGCTGAGTATATTGAAAATGAATTGGTACAGCTCAAAGCACACCAATATTTTTTTTTTTTTTTTTTTTTTTTTTTTTTTTTTTTTTTTGTGACACCGGGCTAGGCAGAAACTGCCCTCATCAACAAAGGCCCGGGCACGAGAAAATACCAAGACGAAGGAAAAGAAAAAGTTAAGGGCAAGGCAGAGATGAGGTAATGTCACACAAAGGAAAACGACAGACAGAAAAAACAGTCAAAGTAAAGAGGACCCAGAGATATGGAGGACTAGGCTCTGAGATGACGACAGATCTGCTTTTTGAAGGATGAAAGGTCATAATAATTAGGAAAGACAGAAGGAGGAAGAGAGTTCCAGAGTCTGGAGGTAGATGGGAAAAAGCAGTCGCTGCACCGACCAATCCGCGAGCTACAAATCTCCACACAGTACCTGTGGAATTTTTGGCATATAAGTGATTACCTAATTGTGTTTACGGGAAAGAGCCCAAAGCTCGTATCTTCCCGTCTCCTCATCGGTTCCATTTTATACTTAGTGATACTCATCATACCTGTCCTTAAAACTATGGATTGAGATAGCATTAAGTACCTCCTCGCTTAGCCAATTCCAATTATCAACTACTCTTACACTGAAAAAGTATTTCCTTACATCCTGCGAAGAAGTTTTCTTACGAAGCTTCAAACTATGACCTCTAGTTCTAGAGCCAGCCATATCAAAATATCCATCCCTATCCACTCTATCATAACCATGAAGGAATTTAAAGACTGTCACCATATCCCCCCTTACTCTTCTAGCTTCGAGTGATGGTAAGTCTAATTCCCTCAGCCTCTCATCATAACTGAGATTGCGTATTTCTGGCACCAGTTTCGTGGCATGTCTTTGAACTTTTTCAAGCTTAGCTATGTGCTTTTTCAAGTGCGGATTCCAAAAGGGGGCTGCATATTCGAGTTTTGGCCTCACATAGGTTACATAAATATTTTTGAACATTTCCTTGTCCATGTGCCTGAAGGCTACCCTTACATTTGATAAGAATGCATATGCTGCCCTTACTATGCCATTTATATGTATTTCTGGAGACAAATCTGCCAGTATGTTTACTCCTAGATCCCTCTCATTTTCTGTCTCTTGAAGTTGTACTCCAGCCACCGAGTAGTCAAGCTTGGGCCTTCTTGCACTTGTACCCATTCTCATTACCTTACATTTTGAAGTATTGAATTTCATTAGCCACTTTTCTGACCACTCATGCAGATTATTTAGATCCTCCTGAAGTTCTCTACCATTGTTCTCGTTTTTTACTTTCTTCACAATCTTTGCATCATCTGCAAACATATTCATGAATGAATTTACAGACTCTGGTAGGTCATTTACATATACAAGGAACAAAAGTGGCCCTAAAACTGAACCCTGTGGAACTCCACTACTAACTCTTCTCCATTCAGACACTGAGTGTCTTACTCTAACCCTCTGTTCCCTTCCTTCTAAGTAAGTTTTTATCCATTCCAAAACATTTCCACCTATTCTAGCCATTGATTGCAGCTTCCTAATAAGTCTCCCATGTGGAACAGTGTCAAACGCTTTCTGGAAGTCTAGGAATATGCAATCTGCCCAGCCCTCTTTCCTGTAAGATTTGGCTTACCTCATCATAAAATTCTAATAAGTTTGTTACTGTTGATCTACCTTCTCTGAAGCCATGTTGCCTCACTGACAAAAAGTTGAAGGATTCCTAGTGAAGAGAGATATGTTTCCTTAGTAGTTTCTCCATAACTTTGCAAACTATGCTGGTCAAGGAAACTGGTCTATAGTTCAGAGCCATATCCCTCCTTCCCTTTTTGAAGATAGGTATCACATTTGCTTGTTTCCAGCATCTTGGAATCTCCCCCGACTCCAGTGACTCCCTAAATATGATACTTAGTGCCACTGATATTGTGTTTGCGCATTTTTTAAGCACATGAGGGGATATGTCATCGGGACCTGTAGCTTTATGAACATCTAAATCCATCAGCGCTTTGCATACCTCTGTGGCTGTAAGGTTGATGTTCTCTAATACCGTCCCTTGAGCTTCTATCACTGCAAGTATCTCATTAGTGCCGCTTTTGGGCTCTGCTTGTAGCTGAGGAAAGGAAGCTGAGACTTAAAAGGGTTTGTAGGTCCCATGTTTATACTGTACTTAAAAAAAAAGACTCCATAGCACAATTTTGGTGGAGCATAAATCTGAAAATTTTTAAGAGCATACTTGTCAACATTAGAGTTAGCAATATATCATGAAGGGACAGAGTGATTAAAGCATCATAAGCAGGGACACTTCAAAGCTCAGTAATGTGAGCGATATGCCAAATGTAGATACAGTGAACTATGCCGAGGTCTGTGTATGGGTGGGATTGTGCTACTCATAGCCCTTGTGGTTCAGTTTTGCGGCATTTGAATATATATAGACTACTGACTTATAAAATGTATAAAGTCCCTCCTTTACTTGAGCAGATTTCTTGATTTAATCATGTAAGTATCAACACCTAATTTGTAACTCTAGGGAATATAAATGTAGTAAGCTCTCTATTTCAATTCAATTCTTGTCTATTGAATCACAGGGTCATGACAATTATTGAAAAGGTTGAAGGTTCGTTACGCTGTAAAAGGCACGCCTATTGACAATAAAAATAATGGTGGTGTTTATTGTGTTTTCAAAATTTCAAATGTTCTCAAGTGATCATCCATCAGTAGCTGTAGACGTATGGGGTCCCCCAACATGGACACCTATAAGCTTAAATAATACATATAATTGCTCATTGGGTTGTAGCATTCTAACGTCCAGAAACTAATTCGACCGATCTCCATATGTTTAATGTAATTATCTGTATACAAAAGCTATGATCTCCCTTTGAAAATGATGGCTGAGTCAAAGCAAAAAATTAACACGGCCCTATTCTGTAGACGTACGACATGGAGGAGGTAATATTGATCGTCCCCCATTCAAATATATGAATATTTATTTATTTTAATTAATCTTTCACTGCACTTGCACAACATTTCGTCTGTTATAATGTAAATAGTTTATCTCCTGTATACATTATCTTTACCCATTAATATCGGGTGACGCAAGCGATAAGGGGTGAGGGAAGTGTGGAAAAATGATGGGAAAGATGGGGTACACTGGGCTGTTGAATAATTGTGTACGTTGAGCGATTACCTAATTGTGTTTACGGGAAAGAGCCCAAAGCTCGTATCTTCCCGTCTCCTCATCGGTTCCATTTTATACTTAGTCATACTTATCATACCTGTCCTTAAAACTATGGATTGAGATAGCATTAACTACCTCCTCGCTTAGCCAATTCCAATTATCAACTACTCTTACACTGAAAAAGTATTTCCTTACATCCTGCAAAGAAGTTTTCTTACGAAGCTTCAAACTATGACCTCTAGTTCTAGAGCCAGCCATATCAAAATATCGATCCCTATCCACTCTATCATAACCATGAAGGAATTTAAAGACTGTCACCATATCCCCCCTCAATCTTCTAGCTTCGAGTGATGGTAAGTCTAATTCCCTCAGTCTCTCATCATAACTGAGATTGCGTATTTCTGGCACCAGTTTCGTGGCATGTCTTTGAACTTTTTCAAGCTTAGCTATGTGCTTTTTCAAGTGTGGATTCCAAAAGGGGGCTGCATATTCGAGTTTTGGTCTCACATAGGTTACATAAATATTTCTGAACATTGCCTTGTCCATGTGTCTGAAGGCTACCCTTACATTTGATAAGAATGCATATGCTGCCCTTACTATGCCATTTATATGTATTTCTGGAGACAAATCTGCCAGTATGTTTACTCCTAGATCTCTCTCATTTTCTGTCTCTTGAAGTTGTATTCCAGCCACCGAGTAGTCAAGCTTGGGTCTTCTTGCACTTGTACCCATTCTCATTACCTTATATTTTGAAGTATTGAATTTCATTAGCCACTTTTCTCTGCCATTGTATATGCATGTATGTACCGTGTGTGTAATTACTAAGCGGTTTTGTGTTACTTATCAAATAAATGTATAGTCATATTAAAACACTGTTGATCAAATGATTACTGTGGGGTTTCAGTGTGACTGAAATGCTGAAATGAGAAGAAAGGAAAGCACTGTCGGTGGATTCAAGGGTGAAGGCTTTTCAGGATTTCCGTACATTATAAAAAATCTAATTAAGTTATTATTATTATTATTATTATTATTATTATTATTATTATTATTATTATTAACGACATCAGATATATCTTGGTTTAGCTCTTCTCAAGAATGCACAAGTGACCCCGTACTTTGGTTTCAAGCGAAAAAAAGGAATTTAAAAACTGATTAATTGTGTAAATACCATTTTCTATATAAATTAAATATAATCTCAGTCTAATACAATGGCTGGCTCTCAGAGTGCAAAAATTACCCCTCATCCTCGATTTCCTTCAAATATATCAATTGATATCTGCGTGTATGTACGTAAGTGGGCCTAGAGAAATAAAAGCCCAATTGTGAATTCATATATATATATATATATATATATATATATATATATATATATATATATATATATATATATATATATATATATATATATATATATATATATATATATATATATTACTAATTTTAATAATTCTGAGGCCCGTCGAATGACTCGCTGAAAAATAATTTGAATAATTAATAAATCTGCGTTCATATATTGTACAAATTGCGCAGAAGGAATATATAAATATATTCTATCTTAATAATAAGTACATTTAAATCAATTTCACTCTGGAAGTATCATGGACGAGTTAACCTTTTCGTATTGGTCATGGCGACTACAACCGATATGGCATCAACCACTGACATTACTTAATGCCAATTCCAGATATTTGGGACTAATTTAGCGTTAGATTTGAGGAGTTATGGATTAGA
>JAXCGZ010019465.1:12500-22500 GCA_037179515.1 Halocaridina rubra | reverse complement strand
GGAACTTGTGGGGGGGGGAGGTTTGGGGAAAGGGGTGTCGTAGGATCAAGTTTGGGAGAGGGAGAGAGATACCATATTTGGAAACAGACTTTGTAGATGCTGTTCTGCCCTGTTCCGGCACAGAGGGAGAAAAGGTGGTGCTGAAAGAAAAGGAGAGGAAGGAAGGGCCCATTCTCTCTCTCTCTCTCTCTCTCTCTCTCTCTCTCTCTCTCTCTCTCTCTCTCTCTCTCTCTCTCTCAGAAATTCGAACCTGTGTAAACTCGTAAAGCATAGGGGGAAATATCGCTGACTATAAATCTCTCTCTCTCTCTCTCTCTCTCTCTCTCTCTCTCTCTCTCTGGCTAGTACAGTGGTAACGCGCTGGCTTCGCATTCACGAGGTCGAAAGATCGGTCCCCGTCCAAGACCGAGAGTTTAAGCTGTTTACTGGCAGGAACTGCTGTGGTTGGACATCACAGTGGGGGGTTGGGGCTTGCCCTGGCTGACGAATACCCATTGTAATGAAATGGAAATAAAGGTTAAAAAACTCTCTCTCTCTCTCTCTCTCTCTCTCTCTCAGAAATTCGAACCTGTGTAAACTCGTAAAGCATAGGGGGAAATATCGCTGACTATAAACTCTCTCTCTCTCTCTCTCTCTCTCTCTCTCTCATACCTGTATAAAATTAGTAAAAAGAAATTTGAGACTAGTTTAAAGTGTTTCCCTTTCCTGCAAAATGGAATTTGATGCTTTTTTTTTTTTTTTTTTTTATGGTTGTCACACCAGACCGGCCCCCCAAAAAACTAAATCTGCCCTTATCGGGTCTGGGCATGCAGAAAACATAAAAATAAAGAGAAACACGGATGGGGAGTGTTGTGACTTGTCAGGTGTGAAGGGATAATACGAGATATATAGCGAATATCCTAGAATATTCTGTGTTGATGTAGGCATAGATTTACGGTGGTCGCTAGTTTTGCTTGGCAGGTTACTTTCTTATTATTATTATTATTATTAGTGTTCTTGTTGTTGTTGTTTGTTGGTGTTATTTAATTTAGAATAGGATTCTCGTAGTCAAAGGTTTCCTGACGAAGGGACCTCCTTTAATATCTGTAGTCATTGTTATAATAGTGATAACGCCCCTTGGAAATTTTCACGAAGGTTAAAGGTACAACATTATTAAATTCTTCTCTCGAGACTACCAGCTTATATATTATCATGACGCCAGTCCAGGAAGACGTTATTATTATTATTGTTATTATTATTATTATTATTATTATTATTATTATTATTATTATTATAAATAATAGCAATTGTTGTTGTAGTAGTAGTAGTAGTAATAATTCCTTTATTTCTGTAAAACATACAGTGGGTATCTATCTATCTGTCTATATATATATATATATATATATATATATATATATATATATATATACATATATATATATATATATATATATATATATATATATATATATATATATATATATATATATATATATATATATATATATATATATATATATATATATATATATATATATATATATATATATATATATATATATATATATATATATTACACACACACACACACACACTGCAAGGAATGTGAGACTCAACCACCCCTTATATGGGGAAATATGACTTTGCTTGTAGATAAATAGATAGTATCAATTAACTGATACTGCTGTTAATACTACCACTACTACTACTACAACCACCACTACCACCACCACTTTATTATTATTGGTAAATGTTTACTCTCACACTCTAAAACAAATGAAATAAAAATACAAAACATTGAGGTACTGTGTAAAACCAGGGTTGTTATAATTTGAAGCAAATAGTTCAAATCCGAGTAAAATATTGATATAAATCAAAATGATATTTTACGAATATGATCGTATGTCTACTTCCATTTAGTTTAATAGACAGCTACACAGTTTATTCCTATTAAAATAATTTTAATTCATTCCGTGGTAATAATTTATCTAGTATATGCTGAGACTTGATTAGTAGCCATATAGTTGAACATTTCGAATTTACTTTGATGGAAAATTTCATTCAATTTCAATTTTATATTATTTGTTGTTTATAATTAAAAAAACATAAAAAGCAAACTTTTCAAGGTCCAAGCACATAATATTCGAGTCCGTCTTTGTGGGAATTGTTTGGGAATTAAAAGAAACGTGTCTGCCCAAAAAATACCCCCCCCCTTTTGACCTTGTATTTGTTTACCGATTATTACAAAACAACTTTGCAGTAAAATTAAGTTATTCATAATTATTATTATTATTATTATTATTATTATTATTATTATTATTATTATTATTATTATTGGAGTCCCCGGTAGCTCAGTGGTAGAGCACGCAAGTTGAGGACTGACACGCTTGGCATTTTTTAGTTCGATTCCGCCTCTGGGCATGAAGGAGGGCCTCCAACTTTAATTTCCCAGCTCCAACATATCTGTGTCCACCCCCATTTGGATTGGAACTCCTTGTGACGCATATAGCCGCAATAAAAACAAAATTTCAATACTATTTAAGTAGGTTCTCTTTACTCTCTTCAAAAATATTCCTTCTAACTATGCTTTCATTATTAGATTTTTTTTTAGAGGATGACAATTTTGTAAGAGAATATTTGTGATTTACTTTTTTTTTTTCCAAATAGGTCTAATGCTTTTTCTTCCTAAATAGGTGATGCCATAAGAACAGGTGTACACATTATTTGTTATACCACTCTTCTTCTCTGAAAGGGAGTGTTGTGGTCGGTAGAGTCAAGCATTGAAGGGTGCTTATTGGAATGGGAAAACATCAGATTAAAAAAAAAATAGTTTTTTACTTCAAAAATATCTTTATTTTTTCTAATCACAAACTCTTTTCTTAACTGGAGGTGAACTCACCTGATCAAAAATAGTAAAATAAATTTCAAAGAATTCATTCCTAAATGAGAGTGTAATAGTAATTATTTACCTTAGTATTATTATTATTATTATTGTTGTTTTTGTTGTTGTCGATCCCTTCCTTTGCTAAGAAACACGTTCGTGGTCTACGTGGGGGACAACCTCATGATCATGACCTTGACCTGTAAGATTAAGATAACCAAGGTGTCGCTCTTTACCACACCTAATATACATGAATTAAAGACTAATAAGTCTTCGGTGACCGGGACATTTGCCATCACTGCGTTGTAAAGTACTGATATTTCAAAGATTTTAAATGGAGCAGAGTAATTCATATACAAAGGTGTTTTCCTATTCTTTGCCATTTTTATTGTTATTTTGAAGTTGCTTTATGCTTTGTCTAACTGGTAAAACACACACACACACACACACACACACTATATATATATATATATATATATATATATATATATATATATATATATATATATATATATATATATATATATATGAAGCATAGTTTACCCTGACCTGGATTCGAACTTTAGACACATAGTTAGTGCCAAGGCACTACCGACTACACCACCGCGCCTTGGCATAGTAATTGTGTGTCTTAGGTTCGAATCCCTGCCAGGGGAAAATGTTTCATGTTTTCACATATGTTAAGTTAGATTGGGTTAGGTTTGATTTTGGTAAGACTCAAATGAAAGATGAATCTAATGATAAGAGGTAGGAATCACACTTGTGGCTTGTTTCTGCAATTGATTGAAATCCCTATACTGTATAGGCATTAAGATTGCTCAAATAAACACATTATCATTAATGAAAACAAAAATTATTTATGCTCATGGTTGAGAATAGAACCTTGAACACAACCAGTGAGTGTGTTCACAAATGATAATGTTTGTATTTGATCATTGTTGATGCCTATTCAGCGGGGATTTGACTTAAATGCGAAAACGACTATTCTTTCAGCCTGGATATTCCTCTGGGTATCATTACTTCATCTCTTCTTTTCCCATACCCTTTTTCTTTCCTTCGTCTTAATGTTTCTTCATGCCTGGGCCATTATTGATGAGGGCAGTTTTCTTGCCTGTCCTGAGGTCACTTTCCTAAAAAGAAAATGATTTTGGGAAGAGAAGAGAGTAAAATGAATATTGACATTCAGTAGAGTGCACTCATTCTCCAGCTTAGCATATAGCTTAGATGTGTCTATCTTCTCTTATACATTCGGTGGTACAGTTGGCTCCCAACACCAGATTGGCTTGTTTTCGCATTTAAGTCAAATCCCCGCTGAATAGGCATCAACAATGATTAAATACACACATTATCTTTTGTGAACACACTCACTGGTTGTGTTCAAGGTTCTATTCTCAGCCATGAGCATAAATAATTTTTGTTTTCATTTATGATAATGTGTTTATTTGAGCACTCTTAAAGCCTATACAGTAGGGATTTGAATCAATTGCGAAAACAATCCACAAGTGTAATTCCTACGTGGTATCATTATATTCATTTTTCATTTGAGTCTTAGCCTAATCAAACCTAACCCAACCTAATCTAACACTTCAATAATATTCGGGCGCAATTGTCCACTTTTGCATTAAGAGTTAGGGGCTAGTGTCCATAATATATATATATATATATATATATATATATATATATATATATATATATATATATATATATATATATATATATATATCAAATAAGCACATTAACATATTTGAAAACGTGAAGCATATTTTCCCCTGGCTGGGATTCGAACCTAAAACACATAGTTACTTTACCAAGGCGCAGTGGTGTAGTCAGTAGCGCCTTGGCATGGTGATTATGTGTGTTAAGTTTGAATCCCGGCCAGAGTAAAATATGCTTTATATATATATATATATATATATATATATATATATATATATATATATATATATATATATATATATATATTATATATACATATATATATATATACATATATATATATATATATATATATATATATATATATATATATATATATATATATATATATATATATATATATATAGTGTGTGTGTGTGTGTGTGTGTGTTACCAGTTAGGGAATGGATGAAGTAATTTCAAACTAACAATAGAAATGGTAAAGAATAGGAAAACATCATGACACAAATATTACTGAAGAATTACTCTGTTCCATTTAAAAACATTGGAATATTAGTACTTTACAACGCAGTGATGGCAAATGTCCTGATCACCGAGGACTTATTAAGTCTCTACTTATTGTGTGTGTATATATATATATATATATATATATATATATATATATATATATAAAATGATTCATATATATATATATATATATATATATATATATATATATATATATATATATATATATATATATATATATATATATATATATATATGTGTGTGTGTGTGTATGTGTAGATAGAGAGAGAGAGAGAGAGAGAGAGAGAGAGAGAGAGAGAGAGAGAGAGAGAGAGAGAGAGAGAGAGAGAGAGATTCATTATGTTAAAACTAAAAAGAATTTTTTTTTTTTTTACCTGCAGCTTTAATCTAGTAGGTATAAAAGAATTCTGTGGAATATATCTTGGTTGATGCATTTCAGGGTTTGTTTACTTTTGAGCGCTCAGTTGTAATTAACCTCATTATACTTTGAGAGAGAGAGAGAGAGAGAGAGAGAGAGAGGAGAGAGAGGCTTATATTACACACATCTTTTCAAATTAAACTTTTTTTTCTGCTTAACCTAATATGTTTTAACTTGTATTCCGAATGAATATTCGCGAATTATATATAGATATGATTCTGATCCAGCCACCATGGAGCAATGTAAGTCATTTCAGGGCCTGTCCCAATCTCGGATCACGAGAGAAGGCTAATGAGATAAAGTGACCGGATACGCTGCGTATGTATGCCCTTCCAGTGTATATATTGGTATTGTGTACACTTCGTAGCAGTGTTACCAGATACCCTGATTTCTTTCGATTTCTACTGATTTTTATCATGTAAAAGAATTAATATGAAAATATATGATATAATCTCGTATATGTAAAGACGGTACGACCTTTATTCCTTAGGTGGCGCATGTGTTGCCTGCCAGGGGTCACATGCTGCAGTATTGCACATTATCTCGTATATACACTACTAGTGTATATACTGGTATTATGTAATGTACGTAGGGGTGTATATAGACGGTTCGGACCCGATATGATCGTGGGAAAAGCTGCCAATAAAATATATATATATATATATATATATATATATATATATATATATATATATATATATATATATATATATATATATACCGAACTTAAAACTATACTTCTTCGTAATTATATAATGAATATTTTAGCCTGATACTTAGTCAGAGCAAACGTAGAATAATTCATGTCTCAAATAAGGCTCTTAGCTTTGATTGTTGCTGTGTAGATATTGACAAGCATCCTGATGCATGAAAAGTACAGTCACTTGTAAAAGTTCGTGGGTCTCTCTCTCTCTCTCTCTCTCTCTCTCTCTCTCTCTCTCTCTCTCTCTCTCTCTCTCTCTCTCTCTCTCTCTCTCTCTCTCTCTCTCTCTCTCTCTCTCTCTCTCTCTCTCTCTCTCTCAGACAAGGAGCAGACTAACATTAAATTAAATGCTGACCTGTATGAATGTAGTTTACAATTTTTTTTTTATTCGGAGCTTATCAGCGTCGAGACGGGGTAAATGCAAAATGGGCTTGGCACTTCTTCCATATATTTAGCCCAGGCAAACAGCAAGGCTTCTAGCTGCTTCAATCGTCTCTCAAGACGAAAAGAGCCATACAGTTTCCCTGTTAAAGCCCTCATATTTAGTTTTATTTTTTTTCTTTATATGAGTTTTTATTTGTATTTAAAAATATTGCTCTAGCAAGCGTGTTCGCAGGCACTGCCTTATTTGTAGAGGAGGGTATTATTACAGTCTCATTCGTAAGAATGACATACACAATAGCATTAAATTAATTATTTAACTATAGAACAGTGCATAGACTCTTATAATGAAACAGTTGTCGTACTATGTCAGTACTAGTGTTTTGAATATATTATATACAGACATGCACATATTTATAAACACTGATACTACTGCTACTACTAATAATAATAGTAATAATAAGAATAAGAATGATAACAATAATAATAATAATAATAATAATATTAGTTCCGCTTTTATGTCACGGACTCCCTTTTCTACCAAAGGCCAGGACGGTTGCCTGCTTGTGAAGGACTTGTAATAATAATAATAATAATAATAATAATAATAATAATAATAATAATAATAAATTTGTTTAGAGAGAGAGAGAGATAGAGAGAGAGAGAGAGAGAGAGAGAGAGAGAGAGAGAGAGAGAGAGAGAGGAGAGAGAGAGAGAGAGAGAGAGAGAGAGAGAGAGAGAGAGAGAGAGATAAGCGAAAGGGAAGGAAGAGGCTATATATTTGGATTTGTTCCGTGTAGGGGGTCTAGCCTGATGCCGAATTTGTGTTTAACAGAGGTAGATAGGGTAATGAATTTATAGAGGGTATTCTCAATCATATTTATGGAGATTCTTTAGGGAAATTTAGAGTAGGGACTACTCCTGATGGTTTAAAAAAAAATTCTCTTAGCTAAGCAGCTTGTTTCACATATGTCATGCATGCTTGGAGTGCCTGTTTGCGCATGTCCCCGTGTAATGCCTTCGGAACCAAGTGAAATAAAAAAAAAAAAACTTGCCTCCTTCTAATGCATTTGAATTTAATCTGTAGGATGTGGATAAAATAAATTTAGAGATTGTAAGTTTGAGTTATAATTTCCTTCAGAATATACTTATAAAGCTTCCGAAGTCTCGCGTGAAGTAGAAGCATATGGATTAGCTAGAGTAAGAGGAGGAGCTCCTCTGCCTCCAGAAAAATGCCTCTGTTTAGTAAATAGAACATCTCATCCACTTTCATTCATAAGATTAAACGTACACGTTATTATTTACTCATTCTGTCATGCTTTAAAAAAAAAAATTGAATATCATTTTGCCTAGAATTATAGCAATTTTCTGTTTTCGTCCCTGTGTCCCGCTCATTAAAAAAATAAATCTTCCAGGTTCATTCTTGAATTAAATAAATGTTCATTCTTAAAGGTCTACTCATGCTGTCATGCTTTAAATAGCGTCAAAATGAAAATGAAGAAGGCCAAATGGGATATTTCGTACATAAGGTAATATTATATCCTCTCCAGTTGTAGAAATTTAAACAGCGCAAGAATAAGTATGAATTCAGCATGATATTTTTAAAAACAGAATGAAAAAATATGAATAATGAACACATCCATAATTGTGATGAAATATCCGAAAATAATGGCGCTCTACAAACAATATTACAATGTAGCCTAACATCCGGTGGGGGGGAATGACACGTGTTCAATAGTAAACAACATATCCGATGGGAGGGACACGTATTTGGTGACCCCGTGTACTACCTTTTTTTTTTTAAACCAGGATTTGGAAGTTGAGTTTTAAAGGAGGAGCCGAGTGTAAGGGCTGAGTTTCTTATTGCTTGTTGCATATTATTTTTAGTGAATATAAGATGGACTCAGTTATGTCCTGAAACTTTTGTATCCACCGCCTTCTCTTTCAATATAATATAGGCAGATTTTAATTAAAGGAAAATAATTATTCATGACTAAGATGTGGTTCTGGAAATTCTCCATTGGATAGATAACGCTACAAACGAATTCCTAGAATGAAGGCAGAGAAATATACAGTTGAATGCTGAGAATATTGTGCATCAATATCATATCCACTTTATCTATAAACTGAAGCAAAAGTTACGTAATTGTATATTAATGAGGAGGGAGTGTTTGTGCTAGGAAGGTTTGTGTGTATGTGTGAGCGTATGTATGTTGTGAGTCACGCCGTCTTAAGTGAGTCAGAACTCACCCACACAGGTAAGTAAACTGGTCGAGAGAGGAAGAGGACAAACCCCCCTTTTACCTTAAGGGGGGGGGTTACGCGGTCGAACGCGGTTCGACAGACAAGTGTTTGAAGTGATGTTCGAATGTGTGAACGGGTTATTTGCTTGTCGAACACGTTTGTCGAACGTGTTCGACAACCAAATACCCCGTTCACACGTTCGAACATCACTTCAAACACTTGTTTGTCGAACCGCGTTCGACGAACCGTTTGACCGTGTAAACCGCCCTTTATGTACGCGAATCAGGGATGGGCAGAATGAATTGAAAAGACGAAGAGGACACACACGCACACACAAAAGCACATACATATTATACACGCCTAGATATTTATATCTATTGTGAACTTCACTCGTATTTGGATTATATTCAGTTAGTAATAATGATGATATTAATAATAATAATAATAATAATAACTATTATTATTATTATTGTATAAAATATCACTAAACGTTCCCCCCTTAGAGTTAAGGGAGTTGTATTTTTGGCCTTGTGAAAGTCCAAACTGTTGTAGATCTTTCCTCCAGTGGTAGGTAATGCCACACATTTGAGGACGAGAAAGGGATGGTGACTTGTATGCATTGTATTTGTTCTACTGTTAAAGTATCTCATCAGAATCTCCATTTTAAAGCTTTTATTCAAGGGCCATCAGCCCTTAATCAAGGGGTGGCCGAGTCAGAGCTAAAACCTTGACTCTACGGTACGAATATAGAAAAGATGGGATTCCCAGTTCCTTAAGGGCGGTTTACACGGTCAAACGGTTCGTCGAACGCGGTTCGACAGACGAGTGTTTGAAGTGATGTTCGAACGTGTGAACGGGGTATTTGGTTGTCGACAACCAAATACCCCGTTCACACGTTCGAACATCACTTCAAACACTTGTCTGTCGAACCGCGTTCGACGAACCGTTTGACCGTGTAAACCGCCCTTAAGCTCCTCCCCATTGAGTCGACTTTTACGACACGCGTGTACGGAGGTAGTATTCTTGCCTTCCCTCCCGGAAAGAAAGAAGAAAATACAGAGACAGAGAAAATGAACTAAGCAGGGTGGAGGAGGCCGAGCAGCCCCTTCATTCGTATCCGCCCAATTCCAAGAAGGAGAGAAGAAATTATAGAGTAGGAGAGAGAAGGGATTACGGGAGGCAGAGGTATTTCACTTCCTCAGATGAATGA
>JAXCGZ010019465.1:0-7500 GCA_037179515.1 Halocaridina rubra | reverse complement strand
TAGAATTTTATGATGAGGTAAGCCAAATCTTACAGGAAAGAGAGGGCTGGGCAGATTGCATATTCCTAGACTTCCAGAAAGCGTTTGACACTGTTCCACATGGGAGACTTATTAGGAAGCTGCAATCAATGGCTAGAAATAGGTGGAAATGTTTTGGAATGGATAAAAACTTACTTAGAAGGAAGGGAAACAGAGGGTTAGAGTAAGACACTCAGTGTCTGAATGGAGAAGAGTTAGTAGTGGAGTTCCACAGGGTTCAGTTTTAGGGCCACTTTTGTTCCTTGTATATGTAAATGACCTACCAGAGTCTGTAAATTCATTCATGAATAGGTTTGCAGATGATGCAAAGATTGTGAAGAAAGTAAAAAACGAGAACAATGGTAGAGAACTTCAGGAGGATCTAAATAATCTGCATGAGTGGTCAGAAAAGTGGCTAATGAAATTCAATACTTCAAAATGTAAGGTAATGAGAATGGGTACAAGTGCAAGAAGGCCCAGGCTTGACTACTCGGTGGCTGGAGTACAACTTCAAGAGACAGAAAATGAGAGAGATCTAGGAGTAAACATACTGGCAGATTTGTCTCCAGAAATACATATAAATGCATAGTAAGGGCAGCATATGCATTCTTATCAATGTAAGGGTAGCCTTCAGGCACATGGACAAGGAAATGTTCAGAAATATTTATGTAACCTATGTGAGGCCAAAACTCGAATATGCGGCCCCCTTTTGGAATCCGCACTTGAAAAAGCACATAGCTAAGCTTGAAAAAGTTCAAAGACATGCCACGAAACTGGTGCCAGAAATACGCAATCTCAGTTATGATGAGAGGCTGAGGGAATTAGACTTACCATCACTCGAAGCTAGAAGAGTGAGGGGGGATATGGTGACAGTCTTTAAATTCCTTCATGGTTATGATAGAGTGGATAGGGATCGATATTTTGATATGGCTGGCTCTAGAACTAGAAATATTTATGTAACCTATGTGAGGCCAAAACTTGAATATGCAGCCCCCTTTTGGAATCCGCACTTGAAAAAAGCACATAGCTAAGCTTGAAAAAGTTCAAAGACATGCCACGAAACTGGTGCCAGAAATACGCAATCTCAGTTATGATGAGAGGCTGAGGGAATTAGACTTACCATCACTCGAAGCTAGAAGAGTGAGGGGCGATATGGTGACAGTCTTTAAATTCCTTCATGGTTATGATAGAGTGGATAGGGATCGATATTTTGATATGGCTGGCTCTAGAACTAGAGGTCATAGTTTGAAGCTTCGTAAGAAAACTTCTTTGCAGGATGTAAGAAAATACTTTTTTCAGTGTAAGAGTAGTTGATAATTGGAATTGGCTAAGCGAGGAGGTAGTTAATGGTATCTCAATCCATAGTTTGAAGGACAGGTATGATAAGTATGACTAAGTATAAAATGGAACCGATGAGGAGACGGGAAGATACGAGCTTTGGGCTCTTTCCCGTAAACACAATTAGGTAATCACAGAGTGTGTGTGTGTGTGTGTGTCTCTCTCTCTCTCTCTCTCTCGTCCTCTCTCTCTCTCTCTCTCATCTCTCTCTCTCTCCTCTCTCTCTCTCTCTCTCTCTCTCTCCTCCTTTTTAGACAGTTTATTAACAAACCTATCGAGATCAAGGAAACTTCTTATTAAAGGTTTAGAGAAAAGTTGTAGGTAGTTTTGCAGTTATCTGTAACACGTAACTCGTTGATCGTTACCTTATTCAGCAGTTGGAAGAGAGAGAGAGAGAGAGAGAGAGAGAGAGAGAGAGAGAGAGAGAGAGAGAGAGAGAGAGAGAATTCTTACCAAAGCCTCTGAAGAGAGAGTACTGGCAGGGTATATGATGAAATAGTGGTGCCTTCTATTTTGTTTCCCTTGCGTGTCGTAAAAGTAAACTAAATTGGGTGGAGCGCGGGGACTGAGATTCCCCCCTTAAAGTTTCGTCCTGTATTAGATAGGTAGATAGTAATCGCTCTAATAGTTTTAGATACCACTGAGACTAGTTAAGAATGTGGTGCTGTTCGACTTATTTAGGAGAACTGCTCCCGTGCTCTTCAATTTTCATTATAATTTTTGAAATGTTAATCCAACTAACAAAACCTTCGTTTTCTGTTATTGCCTTTTTCAAGGTTTTTGCTTCAAATATCGCATTACTCATAACAAAGGTATTTACTACTGCTGTTTTTTTTTTTTTTTTTTTTTTAAACTTGAATAGGACTGTCCAGGACAGTTGAATGTTAAGTCTTCCTTCAGTTGCGGTTCTTTTTCTATGCCTACATCTACACTGAATATTCTTGGATATTCATTACACATCTCTTGTCATCCCTTCACATCTGACAAGTTATTACACTCCCCTTCTCTGTTTATCTTTACTTTATGTATTCTTCGTGCCCAGACCCGATGAGGGCTGAATTATTATTATTATTTTTTTGGGCCGTCTTGGTGTCACAATAATAAAAAAAAAATCCGATTATCGGTAATCTGTTCGATATTAACTCGTTAGCTGGTAGTAAACCATCCTATCTCTTTCATAGCAATTGCCCTGTTCACCATTATTATACTCCTAATAGGGAACAAGTAGGAAGATTCCATTTTGATTTAATGGGGTGTCCGTTTCTCAGTTACGGTCCAGAAGTGTTGAAATGATGACGAGAATACTTGACTTGGCCCTTTTTATGCAAAATCTGTAACTTCCATTGTATAACAATATTTTGGAAGCACTTGAGATCTTCAAAACCTTTTTTCGAATTTTTTTTCCAATCCGTGGTGTTGAGGCAAGTTAACACCCCCCTTATTCTACTATGGCTTCACCCAAGACTTTAAAGCAATTTATTAATACTATATGGCTCCTAAATTTATTAATAGTTTTAAGAAATATATTATGAACGCATTCAGGTTTTTTCCTGGCTACCCCCTTCCAAATCTTAAAGTGAGGTTTTCCCAATTTCACTCTCTCTCTCTCTCTCTCTCTCTCTCTCTCTCTCTCTCTCTCTCTCTCTCTCTCTCTCTCTCTCTCTCTCTCTCTCTCTCTCTCTCTCTCTCTCTCTCTCTCTCTCGTGATGATATTGTAAAGTAAATTTTCCTTTTATTCTCTTTACAGGCGAACTAGGTTCAAACTGTTGTCATTGTTAAAGGTAAGAAAGATGCCATTTATGCATTTATTCATGTCTCATATTTATTAAGCAATGCACTAGATATATTGCTTTGCCTTTTTGTATTTGTATACATGTACTGCAGAGTATAATAAAACAACTCATACAGTCTGAAAAATTACAAAGCGCATAGAAAAATAATTAAACTAATCTTAATACTAAACTTCAAATTAATATGACTGAATAATATGCACACTGTTAAATACAAGTACTGTACAAGGGCAGGCAGGTGCGTCTGCAAAGGCAAAGGAATACAGGTATTAAAACACGTATAAACATAAAAAAAATATTACACTAGTTAAAATTTTACAAAACACTTTTAAAATATAAAAAAGATATAAGAATTGTTAAATAAAAAAACACCTATAACCTTAAAAATATTACACTAATATCTCATTCCTGAAATTATAAAACACTTATAAACATAACAAAATAGTAATGTCCGTGGCAAAATGGTAGCGTCGCGACTCTGAGGCGGCAGGTCGAGGGTTCGCGCCCCGTCACGGACTGGGTAAGTAAAGGCATACACTAAAGGTAACGATTATATCTGCCAAAACAAGTCCTTCGCAAGAAGACAACTGTCCTAGCCCTTAGTAGGAAAGGGAGTTCGTGACGTAAAAACCGAATCAATCATTAATCTAAAATGTTATATGTTGCTATGCAATTTTGAAGGGGATAATATAAAGATAAGGACTATCAGTACATTAGGTAACCCCAGAAATTGTTGCGTTAGGGTAAGTTGGTTAGGTTAGCTCAGGTTAATGCTTAACCTATCCTAACTTACCTAACAATATACAGGGCTAATTCATTGCTCTGGGAGTCGTTTATCTTTGCTTGACCTTTGAGTGGCCTCTGTGTAGAGAATACTTTGAAGGTAATGATGAGGTGATCATTATAGATGAATAATAAGAATATAATGTTTGATGAATCGCACCTTCCATATCTAATAATGCTAGCTTAAAATTAATGATACCATTGTAAAGCAGCCTTTTTCATTTCTGAAACATAGAATGTTAGTCCCAGTGCGGCCGTGGGGGAATCGCTAGTGACTAGTATTTAGTTTTAGTTTTTTGCAAACGTCCATGCGTTATTCTTAAGGTTGTGTAGTAGTTCGGTAAAACTAATGAATTATAAGGTTAAAAAAAGTTTTTTTTACTGCAATTTAAACTTTCAGAGTATTATGTGTTTGAAATTTATGAGGAGAATTATTTTGACTTAGTCTTAAAACAAAAGTCGAACATAATACTATATTTTTATTTTTATTTTTTTAACATCATCTCTCGAACCCCTCAAAACATCTCACAACTCCCGGGGGGTCGCGACCCCCAGGTTGAGACCACTGCTCTACTGTACTAATACACCTTTTACAGTATTGGATGTAACACTGAACATTTTCCTCCCGCTCAAGTTTTTTGCCGTTTTGTGTGTCACTATTAATCCCCATCCAGACGGGTTGGAGCTGGGGGTTTAAGGCTGGATGCCCTTTATAACATCCCGTGGTGGGGTCAACAGGGGTCTGTCACTTTCTAAGTCGATTTTGTTCACTCACGTAAGTGATATGTAAAATATCAACAAAATCTTTATTATTCTTACCATTTAAACTACATACAATAAACATGGGTGATTGCCAACAAGCCAAATAAAAACATCTTACAAGAAATGGCAGCGTAGACTAGGCTATGTTTTCAGACCAACTGTTACAGTAGCTAAGGCTAAGCCATCACTTCGCACTAGCATCATTACACAACCCCCCTGAGGCCGCTTTCGCACCAAAGTGTCACGTTGCACGTGGCATACCACGTGGCACGCCAATTGAAAAAGAACATCCGGAAATATATGAAACCTTTCACACCGAAGTGGCGTGACACGTCCCATGTGTTACATGCGACTTGCTACGCAATTCGCATGTAACACATGGGACGTGTCACGCCACTTCGGTGTGAAAGGTTTTTCTATATTTCTGGATATTCGTTTTCAACCTGGCATGCCACGTGCGACGTGACACTTTGCTGTGAAAGCGGCCTTTAGAGGGGTGAAACGTGTTACAAGGGTGGAGATTAAAAAAAGCCAAGTGTTGTGTTGGAGAGGAAGGATGGTTGGGGTTTGAAATTGGACCTGTGACGGTAAAAGGATGTGTTTGGGTGAGGGGGAGGCATAAATGAGGGTGAGATGTTTTAGATTAAGAATATGAACCAATTATGGTGAGATACTGAGATAGGATGGGTGTGGAGTAAGAAGTCATCTGAGATGAAAGTGTCGTAGTCTGCAGGGATTCTCTCTCTCTCTCTCTCTCTCTCTCTCTCTCTCTCTCTCTCTCTCCTCTCTCTCTCTCTCTCTCTCTCTCTCTCTCTCTCTCTCTCTCTCTCTCTAAAGTCATATTATAGGAGGGGAAGGTGCAGGTATGCATGTGTTTTTTTTTCTGTTCTTTTTTTCATAGCAAAATATTCTCCTTCTCTGGGAGAGTTAAGGAGCCTAGAATATATTTGAGCTATTTTGAAACAACTAGTGGTTGCCAAGTCCTCATTTAATGTTTAGATTTTAGTTTGGTTGATATAAAGATGGCTAAGCTTCAACAATAATTCCTATGGTACTTATACTTGCAGTGCTTTGAAGCATAGTCTTTTTACAGTAATTATTATTACCATTATTATTATTACTACTACTACTACTACTACTACTACTACTGCCGCTGCTGCTGCTATGATTACCTTCGTTTTCGTATTAAGTCGCCTTATTGTTATTATTATTATTATTATTATTATTATTATTATTATTATTATTATTATTATTGATACTGTTGTTATTCATTTCTATACGCGAATGACAATGTAAGACGTACTCGTGAAAGAAATCCCGTTGTTGTTGTTGTTGTTTTAGGGTGTTTTTGGGTAATGACACCCATCCTGAAATAATTGTTGCCCACTTATAGCACATTTTGGAGCTATTTAAGTGTTTTTCTCCTCCTGTCTTCATGGACGAGAGCGTAAATTAAGACTCCTTGATAAGAATAATAGGTGCTATTATAGCTTGAGAGGTCTACTTCACTATCTGTAGTCTACTATACCCTAACATAACCTAGCCTAAACTAACCTTCGTTTCATAGTTGTTTATATGCTGATTATTCCCAATATCCGTATGCTACTATAGCATACTTAACCTAACCGCTAATTCATATTGTTTACTTGTTGATTACTAATATTGGGTGCTATAGTATCAATCAGCATGTATATAGATATGAAAATATGATGGTTAGGTTAGGTTAGGATATAGTACACTGTGAACACTAAGGTACACCATAATAACACCGTGTAATAGTAGCTGCGTTCATGTCTTTTTTTTTTCTCTTTTTTTTTTTGTATGTTAGAAATGATTGTTCTCTTCTTGGTTTCTGCTCTGTTACTTTTTGAGTTCTATTTTTTATTTATTTTTTATTTTTGTCATGTGTGCTCGACAAAGGGTCCAGTTTAGGACACGCAGTATTACATTTTATTGTTATGTAATGGTACGCAGTTTAAGCTAACCTTACCGAAGTCTTAAGGGGGGTTTACACAGTCAAACGGTTCGTCGAACGCGGTTCGACAGACAAGTGTTTGAAGTGATGTTCGAACGTGTGAACGGGGTATTTGGTTGCCGAACACGATCGGTGTTCGACAACCAAATACCCCGTTCACACGTTCGAACATCACCTCAAACACTTGTCTGTCGAACGCGTTCGACGAACCGTTTGACCGTGTAAACCCCCCTTTAAGCACCTAATAATTATTCCAGGTGCCTTTTCTGAGGCTGAGCCATTTTCTTGTTAATCGCCATTTGTTCCCATGTTCTTGCTGCTTATCACTAGCCTCTTAGAGACCTGTGGTTGGTTCTAGCTTAACTTTTTTACGGTCTAATGCCCTCCCTGACACCAGACATCTTGTTTGATCCAGGCTTGGCACCGACACCGAGTTGACATTGCTTGCTTCTCCAGTGGTTGGATTTGTAATATTTGCCTCTGTGTATTCTGTAAATACAGATCATGAGGCCAAGGTTCTGTTCATGTGTTGTGGGTCATTGTGAGTGAAGAAAATATATAGGGTTAGAGGTTAGGAAGATTTCAGATGTCATGGGCTATATTTGAGAAAGGGAGAGAGAGAAAGAGTAGTTTTTTATTGCTTTGTGATGTGTAGTAATTATAATGATAATAATAATAATAATAACAATAATTTTTTCTATTGTTTTGATTTGCACTGCCATATAATTTTATCATACTCTTCCTCGTCCTACTACTACTACCACTGTTCCAGATATTTTGCTCTTACTGTCTGGCGCCTGCAATACACGAGTCTTCAACTTAGGTCCCAGGTTC
>JAXCGZ010019464.1:10000-53855 GCA_037179515.1 Halocaridina rubra | reverse complement strand
ATATAATTATATATATAATTTTTCTAATTTATTTCCATCTGCATGCTTAACAAATACATAGAGCATACATGCATTTTGGAATGATTGGGGATGATTTCACATACAGACAAAGCATTACTCACCACCATTAAATATATTACCCATAAAATACATTTCCTCAGGTAATTAACAATACAATACTGCAATATTCTATCCAGATATATGTTAAGTCTTCATATTCACTTTTAACAATATATTATCATCTGAGATGTAAATGCCTTACCTTTTTCATATATTCTGTGACAGGATTATTCCTAAGGAACTCTGTAGATTCTCTGGTGTAAAATCTCTCTGTGTCTTCCAAGAAAGTGTTTTCAAAGGAATCTCTATAGACAGAGAGATTTTGCCCTCTTGCACTTGGTTCATCTTCATTTAGGCCTGAAAGGAGAACATACACTATAATCTGGTGGCCTTCAAAGAGGACACTGCCTACATTGCAATCCTAGATAGACCATATATACCTTCAAAGCATAGCCACACCAGAATTTTATACATTTTAAGGACAACAGTGCCTAAGAGATTAAACAGGACCAAACTGTATCGGCTATATAGTGCTGGCAGGTTTGCATACAAAATCAAATTGCTGTATGAAAACATTCAATACATATCATAAGCTGAATTTATTACAAAAAGAAATTAATATCTTACCTAGTTCAACGTAACAATTCATTACTCCTGAGACTAAACGAGTGTTGATAGTTTCACCATTTCTCTCTCTTTCTATAAGTTTCAAGACTGCATTTGTAACCTGGAACACAGAAAGAATAAGTATCTGCTATAATCCTAACAATGATACTAAAAGCTTGAGCTGAATTGCCAGTAAAAGGATGAGAAAAATTAAAACTAGTCATCTATATGAATTTCATGAAGCACAAATAAATAGAAAGCAAATGGAAATTATAACAGAATAAAACAGTTGAGTATTCTAGTGTATATTAATCAATCCATCAAATCTATCAAGGTGAAAATAAGTAAACACTGCTTCTATGGATATTCTACATTAAGATATGTATCGCCCATTCTCTCCTACATCACCCGTTCTTTGATGACGGGTCTGATGCCTTTATCATTACTGTCAACACCCAAAGGCTTTAAAAATTACCTGTTTATTTAGGGGTTGGAATAAATGATCTCTCCAAGTAACCAATGCCAACTGATATATTTCATAGATGCCTTTATGACCTTCATCGCATTCTCTCTTCACCCAATGACGATTTAAATATGCACAAACACCATTCAGTACCTACAAAAGAGGAATATTTGTTGTTTACGTAAACATGTCCAACAATTTTCTGCTGCAATTTGACTTACAAGGAGATTGGAGGAGAACAAACTGCATATTTTTATATGTGACACCTGGACAGGCAAGAAAATTGCTCTCATCAGTAAAGGCCAGGGACAAAGATAACATTAAGACAAAGGAGAAGTTAAAGGTTAAGACAAGGAAGAGGTAAGGTAAAGATACTTGTATCTCATTCTATTCTCCTAAGGAATTATTTTCATGATGATGGTATCATAAGCTAAAAATGATCAGAGAAGGTATACAGTGGGAAATAATGCCATTATAATTTGTTGGTACAGATACAGCTGTAAGACTGAAGCATGTCTTAAGTACTAAAGTAAGTCTAAATCATTTTTACAACCTGAAGCAATAGCCATATATCACTCACCTTACTTGAGAACTGGTATTCTTCCCATTGTTTTGTATAAAACCTCAATACCTCTTCATCCATTAAATCAACACCATCCTAAAAGAAGCAAAGCACATCATCATAATTACTTAATTAGACAATACTAAAGTGAATTCTACTTGCTGCTTTCAAGAACTAATCAAATTATTCAGTTTTAGGACTTCTACATTATATCCCATAGGAAGGCTTGAATATCTCACTCAAAGATGACTGAATATTAAAAGATAAAACATCCAATATACTCAATAAAAATTGATAATGAATCTTATAAGTAAAAAGATACCTTCATTAACGCAAGCAGATAAGTTTTGAGGAAGTCTTTAAGTCGTTTATAAAGTTCAAGACCAACGAACTGAGCCCCACTTCCTGCAGCTGTACTCTTTTTAGCCCTGGGACCACCGCTGCTGCTGCTGCCAGCTTTTGTTGATTGCTGATGTACCTACGATAGTCATGCTTATCAATATTAAGTACATAAACCTTATGACATGCTGCATTTTTATATATATTTTAATTTAAGGTATATCAGGGCTATTTTCATATCTAGAAATAATAACAAAGAACGAATTAAAACTCAGATCTTGAGGATTGCTGCAGTGTAACCGGTAAAATGCTAGACTCGAGAGGTGATGGACCTGCGTTCTAGCCCAAGGTGGGGAAATAGGAAGGGCATCCAGCCTTCTTCCCCTAGCTTCAATTCATTAATGTTTTTGAATGTCAATTGCTGCAGACGACAGGCAGCCAAGCTCCTTCCAGTGCATATCCAACCAAATTGAACCCGAGAGGGTCAATAACTTACTCCTGTACTATTTTAACCATTCTGCATCCACAAAAAAAAGTGAGAAAAGGTGCATACTTGAAAGTTATTTTAGGAAAACTCTACCCAGCATACTAGTAAATGGGCTACGTCACGGATTGTGAGTTATTGCGGATAAATCAAAGTAATAAGGATGAGATTGGTAGTATGTTAGAGAAGATGGCTGTGTTAATAATGAGTAAAAAAAAAAATAGGGAGGGGTGAGTGAGTAAACTGGTAAACTCTAACTAGGCCATATACCTCATGAGAATTATGGCCCTTGTCCTTATCAGTTGAGAATGAAAGATTTTGCAGGTTAAAGTGATTAGAAAATTAGGTGTTTTTATTCATATTTTTTGTTGATATAACTACTGCAACACATGTGTACTTTATAAAGGAAAATGTCTAAAATATTTAGTAATAGCTATGTTATATTCATACAAACAAGTTCACTAGGTTAAAAGAGAGCTCTTAATCATTTGTATTATTGGATGTCCAGACAGAAAATACTCACCGAGGTACAGTAATTATAAACATGAGTATAGAGTGTCATATATCGGGGTCTTGACATCTCCTGACTACTGTAGACCTGAAAAGCAAGAGTTTGGAGTTAAAGATGCTGTATAATGCAAAGCATAAAATTTGCATATTAAGCAAGCAAATAATACACGGGTCTATATACGATACTGTACTCCCTACCCTTGGGGAGCATGGGTCGCCGACAATTTTCTTACTAAAAGATAAGAAACGGGCAACTGTTGCGGAGTATGGTCAGTGGGTGGCAGATACTTGACTTACCAGTAGATATACAGGTTTAGAGTGAAGAAGCACAACTGGGATATCCAGCACTGTGTAGAAGCTGTCATATACCAAAGTGCCACTTCAAACAAAAAATCGATGCCCAGGAGAGCAAGCTATCTAAAAGGTATAGTAATATTCTCCGACTCTTTACCTTGTCAGGCAAATTTTAGGAGGAAAAAAACTAAAAATTAAAGTCACTGGACAGCAGGGGACAGGATGGGTGCCTGATTAGGCAGGCCAAGAAACATATCTAAAGGATCCAACTCAGCTTCTTTCGGAAGGGTTATTGCAAGAATGAATGAACTACACTACTCACAATCTTTTTCCAATATTGTAAACATTGTAGGAAAATATAAAAAAAATTATCCAGCCGTGTCTGCCTCTGTAGCTTAAAGAAAATTTTGAATACTGTTGGATCACTTGATATAAGAGTAAGGCCCTCAGTATTTTGTATAAAGAAAAAAAAACCCACTGTACATAACAATACACTTATTCATACATAAATAAAATCAGTATTTCTGAAGTTTCACTACAAATACCCATAGGTCTGAAAATAATAAATACAATACTTGAGAACAAAAATCTTTAAAGCATTCTAATTCATATTTTGTGATGAACAAAGACACTGCCCTACAAGGCATATAAGTACTGAAGTTCAATAAAAAAAATAGTATATGTTATGAATAATGCTCACCTGTTCAATGCCTTGTCTAAGATCGCCCCATATTTGATCAAGATCAATTTGTTTTAAGCCATGAGGATTGCTGCTGGTGGCTGTGCTATTACTACCGCTACTAGTTCCACCTCCGCTACTTGTGCCAGCCCCCAATCCACTACGCTGGCCCGACATTTTCTGTAAGAACATAGTATTTTATTTACTGCACATCACATGTTACATTATATATACATAGGCAATGCAAAGGAGTTTAATATTTTCCAAATTCATAGTAACAATAATAAAGCTACAGAAATTGGTGTCAAAATAGAGGAAAATCTACACAAATAATCCTAAAATTATATATAAAATATTTGATAACCTTGTAAAATTATATATATAAAACAAGAGAAAACTAGCCTGACTGACAACTGCAATATCTAATTTATATAATATCTTTATTAATCACGTTTTACATGACTGAAATAATTTGAAAGCATTCTTATAAGGTAATTGGATTGGTGTTTATTATCTTGATCATTGAAGTATTAAATCATGACATCATACATGCACGGGTACCTTAATATCAATTCAAATACAGCTATTTTTCCCCACAAAAAGTATACCGTATCAAGAGATATTTCCCCAGTTCTCTCAGACAGTTCATAAGGGCTATTGAAAGATTAATTCTCTTTAAAATCAAAATCATCTGCTTAGCAAAATATTAGCTGCAATCATTAAAAATAATTCAGATGAAGTTTCATCATCTGAAGAAGAAGAGGGCAGGGGAAAAATGAGCTACCCCTGAAATGAAAAGAAATTTTCGATGTCTTATATATATGTCAACACATTTGCCTTTGCAAATAGGAAAACAATGGTCCTAACATTTTGCAAATCACAATATCCCTTCAATAGGAAATGCTGTTTATACAGTCTTACTTAGGACTTCCAAACAAACAAATTGGTTTTTGACCAAAGAACAAATGACCAAGCACTTAGGTTTTTACAGGGCATTGTAGTGCGATTCAGCAATTGCATACATTAGATTTCCCATGCCAGTCTCAGTGTTCCAACAATGGCAGCAAAATATATCAGCCTAAGTCTCTGATTTCCTGTCTTTCTATGACTTCAGTAGCTTCTGATACTTGACAATGGATGTCAACAAACATCTAGCTGAGGATAAGAAAGAGCCTGGCCACAAGCACCACATGATCAACAAGAAAACAAAGAGGAAAGCAATTTGGATATGTGAAGGAAAGTAATATGTGACTGCCACAGCCCTTCAACTTGGATACAAGAGATCTATCATCATCAAGGATACTCTAACAATGCAATGCAGATTGAATAAAAAGGTACGGATGACTATAATGTCTCATGATGAGCTTGCTAATTGCTCTTTGCCTGAAGTTGAGAAATAATGAAACGAGAAGAAAGTCCCTTAAAAGTACTCCTCATCTTAGACAATACATCAAACAATATATTGAATCTCTGTGAAGTCTAACCTACTCCCCAACACAATGACCTCCCTCCATATTACTATGTTTGTATTGGGTAAATACATTTTCAGCTTTTTTTTTCTGTTACAGTTAGATATAATTAAGTTCGAGCTTGGTTATTATTATTCCAACTCATTCCTTAGGCCCTTCTCCTCCTTTCTTGACCCTCAACGATTCTCAAAAGCCTTCACAAGTGTAAAAAATTAGAGAACTATGGGTCAACAGTATTTTACATATATTTTCATTTATGAGCAAGCATGCAATGCAATAAACATATTTAGTAGTTATATTTTACTGTGCTGCATATTTCTTAATATACTAATATTCTTATGTTGAGTACATGTCTTGCATATCATGTATTGCAAAAATTTACTTTAATATTCAAATGAAAATCACTGCTACGGCTTGAAATTACAAAACTTCATTTCTGTGTAAAGAAAAAACCAAAAACCACAATAACAGCCAAACACCAAAGTCAACTTTGGTGCTGAAAAAGGCCTGGCACCCAAGTACCTCCCCCATTTACATTCAACCCAATAAAACTTGTTAGAAAGAAAAACAGGATATTGCAAAGATGAGTAAACCCAAAGTAAAGTTATTTAACCCCATGTATTGTCAGGTTTGGTTAGGAAGCTGAATTGCCTCAAATATAAATGACCCAAGGCGCCCTGGGATTACTCTTTACAAGATCCGAATAACCTACCTTCTTGGTCCATTTCACATGCATAAGACATGTTCCTTCAAAAAGAAAAGGATTACTTTCAAGTTTAAGTGTCGATGTTGGCTGTAAAAAATATCTTCAACACCATCTCCTATCAAAAAGTACATAATCCAACATCCTCAGGCTAAGTGGTGTGAGGGGGGCCTATGTTAATGCATTGTCTCACACTCAGTATTAATGATATTATGGATGATAAAACACCATCTACTTCTTGTAAGATTACTTTCACACTGCCAGTTTGGAAAAATTCATGTATTTATTGGTAAATGTATACTTTCACACTCCCATTTTAGAAAAATCTCATGCTAGGTTAGACTAGTTAGGTGAGCATATCCTCATTTAAGAAATGCATTGATACTTGAGATTCTGTTTATTTTGGTTGCTTAGGACTATTTCGGGGATTTGTATCTAATTCTAATAGCTGGGAAGGTGAACACATTTACCCATATTAATGTAGACAATATGCTTTATCATACAGTATTTTCAAAGACTTGTGAATGAACAAGGCTGGATGCTACGCAATATCATCCAAACACTTTAATAATATGTAGTCTGTTTAGAATATGGTAAAAGTTAACTTACTTTTCTCCCACGAGTGATATGAAAATGAAAAGCAATGACAAATATCTAGTGCAACTTAAAAAAAATAATAATTTAATTTCTCAAATAGTGTTTTGTCTAGAAGTGACCTAACCTAAACACAAATATGACCCGAAAAGTTACATGAATTTTTCCAAAGTGGGGGTGTGATGATAAACATATACCAATTACAAACGTCAACTCATTTGATGATAGAGAGATATGGGCATGTTTAAATGAATATTTCTTATCTGTATATACCAATGAACACTTGGAATATATTCCAGAGGTAGAATCCATATACACAGACAGTCCCAGTAATATACTTAGTACAATAAATATTTCGAGATAGGATGTAATAAAAGAAATAGATATATTAAACGCTCATAAATCTCCGGGACCTGATGAAATTTATGCTAGAGTAGTAAAAGAGCAAGGTAGAGCTTAGGTGTCCACTAACTGCACTATTCAATAATTCAATAAAATTAGGATTGGTACCCAAGGAGTGGAAATTGGCAGATGTGGTACCAATATTTAAAAAAGGAGAACGGGATAAAAAGAAAAACTATAGACCTGTAAGTTTAACGTTAACAGTGGGTAAGATTCTAGAATCCATCATTGCAAATAAAATAAGGGAACATCTACAATTACAAAGACTGATAAAACTCTCACAACACAGATTTCTGAAAGGTTTTTCGTGTCTTACAAACTTACTGTCTTTTTACTAAGAAGTTTAGGAGGCAATAGATAATTGCAAAGAATACGATACAGCATATCTAGATATTAGAAAAGCTTTTGATAGAGTTCCCAATATAAGACTAGTTAAAGAGCTTGAGGCTCATGGTATAGGAGGAGATGTTCTCAGATGGATCAAAGAATGATTAATGGACAGGAAACAGAGGGTTTGCATAAATGGAGAGAAATCGGAGAGGGGCTCAGTTACTAGCGAGGTACCACAAGGCTCGCTACTTGGCCCTCTATTATTCATCATACTGTATATCTAAATGATCTGGATTTGGATATCAGTAGTAACCTAAGTAAATTCGCAGATGACACTAAAATAGGTATAATAATAAATGGAAAAAAGGTATTCCTGCCTTACAAGATCTAAATAAATTATTTGAACGGTCGGTGAGGTGGCAAATGGAATTTTATGTTGAAAAATGTAAAGTAGTAAATATGGGTACTACCATAGACAATACGAGTTATACGCAAAATAACCAGGAAATCAATAACTCTCAGTGTGAGAGGGATTTAGGAGTTCTTGTGAGTAGTAATCTTAAGCCAAGTGAGCAATGTACTGTGGTCAGAAATAAAGCAAACAGAATTTTAGGATTTATCTCAAGAAGTGTTAGCAATGTGACGAAAAAGGTTATTTTACAGCTCTATCTTGCATTAGTTAGGCCCCATCAGGATTATGCTGTGCAATTCTGGTCACCATATTATAGGATGGAAACTGAATCCTTGGAGACTGCAGCGAAGAATGACCAAGATAATACACAATGTCAGAAATCTACCATTTGAAGACAGGCTACAAAAACTTTATCTGCACTCTCTAGAGAAGCACAGAGTTAAGGGGGATATGATTGAGGTGTATAAATGGTTTAAAGTGATTGTAGTTTTAAAAATTCAGGATCAAACCAAAACTCGAAATACTGTACTGGGTTTAAACTTGATAAATTTAGGTTCAGAAAGGAAATTGGTTTGGTAATAGAGTAGCTAATACATGGAACAAGCTTCCTATGTAAGGTGGGTATGAAGAGGTTAGTCCTTTGTGCTTAGCGATCCCTGAACCTACAACAGAGACTAGGTACCTGCAGTTCCCCCTCTGAATGCGGATATAGGTAGGGCAAGAGGGCGTCGCACGTTCCGCATCTGATTGTGGCAAAAAATGGCGAGGAAGAGTAACACTAGTAGACAACAATCTCAATGAAGGCTAGCGGTACTGAGAGCGTTTGTTGAACGGTAAAAATCCCCCCCTCCAAAAAAAAAAAAAGATAATTATTAGTTGAATCATATAAAAGAAAAAGAAAAAATAAGAGTAGAATAGAATAAGCTAGAAATGCTGAGATCAGCAGTCAAAAATGGAGCTGCCTCGTGTGTGCCAGTAGGCATGTTGCAATGTCCTCTTTTCTTATGTTCTTATTAACCGGGAGTGAAATCACCTAACTTAATATCATAATATATTTAATTATTTTTTCCTTGCTGGAGGTATGAAAGTTACAATAATTAAACATTACAGTGTAATATGGTTAACTGAAATGAGAAATTTCATAAATGGTAGTGTCATTATCATTTTATCAGAAGCTACGGCAACTAGAATACCAGAAATATATATATATATATATATATATATATATGTATACTTTTTATATATATATATATATATATATATATATATATATATATATATATATATATATATATATATATATATATATATATATATATATATATATATATACACACAGTAACCCTTCGATATATCACGGTTCACCTATCGCGAATTCAATGGATCGCAGTTTTTTTTTTTGGCTAGTTTTTTTTTCTGGGTATATGCGAGAATATTAAAATATAAAAAAATTAAAATCTTCAGTATTTTAATAATTTTATTGATAAAATTTTGTTTTCATTATTTTACTGATAAAAAAATGTATTTCCCAACCTAAGAATAATAAAACAGTAAGAAATAGCAAAAAAACATAAATTTAAACATGTAACTTTGCACCGTAGAAAGTACGATACCGGTATCGGCATTTCGGAAAACGAAAAGGGTCGCACCTACGTGAGCTAGTACATATTGAAATTTCCAGTATTTTCATTATTTTATCGATAAAAAAAGTATATCCTAGCCTAAGAGTAATAAAACAGTAAAAATAATAAAAAAAACAAATTTAAACATATAACACAGTACAGTAGTGCACCATGTTAAATACTGTAAGATAGCATACACTGTATTGGCGTCTTGGAAAACGCAAAGGCTCACACCTACGTGAGATAGTTCATGGGATGCTATTGGCTTAAAGGGTGGGAGACGACGGATCACATAACTTTTTCTGTATGTTCTGTATCATGGGGTCTGACTGGCTTTTTGATTAAAGCTTGGTTCTCCCACCATCTTCCATTGTCTTGCCTCACTTGTTCAGTCTAACTCACATGTGCGCCGTTCGGGTTGTGCTTCTAATACTTAGTGCTTGTGATTTTTTTTTTACTCACGTATTTCCACCTTTGCAATGCCTCCCAAGCGTCCTTCATATTCTAGGGCTTCTGGTCGTGAGCCTAAGCGGCAAAGGAAGATGTGAACCATAACAGATAAGGTAAAACTGTTAGATATGCTAAAAGAAGGAAGAAGGTTTGCGGATGTCGGCCGCCAGTTTGGCCTCAACGAATCTACTGTTCGCTACATCAAAAAGGACGAGGCAAATATCAGGAAAATAGCGAAGAGGGTCGTAACACCCTGCAATAAGATAATAGTGCAGATGGAATCAGCTTTGGCCCTGTGGATTGCTGATTGCAGAATGAAGAACATCAGCATAGACACCACTATCATACAAACAAAGGCGAAGAAGCTGTACGATACATTCGCTGCAAACAAACCCGACGACGACAGTGGCTACCGTGGAGAGGAGGAGAGAGAAGGTTTTGGTTTAAGGCGAAGCTGCCTCTGCAGATACAGCTGTAGATTATGTGAACGATGATTTTAAGAAAATTATTGCCAAAGGGGAATATGCACCTGAGCAAGTGTTTAACATGGATGAGACTGGGTTATTTTGGAAGAGAATGCCGTCTCGCACTTTTCTCTTCAAGGAAGAAGCTAAAGCCCCAGGATTTAAAGCGCACAAAGACCGCGTTACCCTCATCATGTGCGGGAATGCTGCGGAATTCATGTTAAAGCCCGGGCTAATCTACAAGTCAAAGAACCCTAGGGCTTTGAAGAATAAGAATAAAAAACTGCTGCCAGTGTATTGGATGTATAACCCTAAGGCTGGATCACGAAAAGCCTCACATCGGACTGGTTTCACCAATGCTTTATCCCTCAGGTCAAAATTTATCTTGCGGAAAAAGGCCTTGAATTTAAACTCCTTCTTTTGATGGATAATGCTAGTGACCACGTAACTAATCTCGAATATGACGGCGTTCAAGTAGAGTTCCTGCCACAGAAAATGACATAACTGATTCAGCCTGTGGATCAAGGCGTTATTCGTGCATTCAAGGCCCTCTATACACGAAATGCCCTGGCGAACCTGGTTGAATCCATGGATTCAGACAAAGAATTCTCACTGAAGACTTACTGGCGTAATTACACGATTGCTACAGCCTTCAAAATATTCAGAATGCAATCAATGAGATAAAGTCGGCCACAATCAATGTCACCTGGAAAAAATTGTGGCCCGAAGTCATCTACGACTACAAGGGATTTGCTCCTGATGAAATCCATAACTCGGCAGTTGCGAAAGCTGTGAAGTTGGTTGCATTGCTACGAGGAGAAGGCTTTAAAGCTATGACTCACGAAGACGTGAATGATCTGATTGACTGCCACTCGCAGCCTTTGACTGATGAAGACTTGGAGGAAATGACAAAATCAGTGAGCAAAGAAGAGGAAGAAGAACAACCAGAGGAAATGCACGAAGAAATCGAAGAACCTGGCCTTACACTCGAATGTCTGGCAACCATGTATGAATATGTGAAAGCAGTCCAACAATTCTCGCAAGAACATGACGATAATATGGTTGGTTCGGTGACCTTCTGCAATCTTCTCGATGATGCTATGATTACTTACAAGACCATCTTCCAACAAAAGAAGAAACAGCGAAAGATACTCCCCATTACCATGTTCTTCTCCCGCAAAAAGCAGCCGTCAAGCTGTCATCGGCTGCAGAATAATTTCTTATGGATTCTATACACGTCATCACTACCTCATTCACGGTCAGTTTACCTATCACGTTCATATAAATTTACGCTTGCATGGTGTTATTAATAAAGTAAAGGGTGGTTTTTTAACAGTGCAAGGAGGGTTTATACAATAAAGGTAAAAATAAATGTAAAATACCTATGAACAGAGTGGCATTCAGATAGAATGCATTCATTCCTAGTATAGCAGATATAGCTGTAAGGTTTGTTTCCCTTTTGGACCTTCTGTGGTGTAGTTGGTAGTGCCTTGGCACAGTAATTAAGTGTCCTAAGTTCAAGTTCCGGTCAGGGTAAAAATGATTCATGTTTTCACATATGGTAATGTGCTTATTTTATTACTGTTGGTCCCAAATGAGATTAAGATTTGAATTAAATGCGAAAACGAAGCCATGAGTGAGGTTGGGGAAACTGTAATATGAACACAGTGGCATTGGATAGAATACGTTCATTCCTAGTATAGCAGATATAGCTGTTAGGTTTTTTTCTCTTTTAGACGTTGGTAGCGCCTTGGTACAGTAATTGTGTCACGGACTCCCTTATCTACCAAGGGCTAGGACGGTTGCCTTCTTGCGAAGGACTTGTTTCGGCAGATGTAATCCTTACGCTGAGTGCATGCCTTTGCTAACCTCAGACCGTGACGGGGCGCGAACCCTCGACCTGACGCCTCAGAGTCGGAGCCTCTTCTCTTGAACTCGTGAAGACGTTAGTTACTAAAAGGGTTGGTGAAAATCGTCCGCTAAGGGTAAAAAAGTAAGGACACTTTGAAAGTCCCCTTGCATTTATCAGAACCTATGCAAGTCTGAAAGCCTAAATACTGACATATGAATAAAACAATCTAAAAATTGACACACGAATAAAACAGCCAAATTAGAAATTATGAAGTCTTAGTAAATTTTTTTTAACTATTACCTTTATCTCATCTTAAACTATTTTATGCTGTTTAAGTAGGTGTCGATATTTTACGATAATAGATGTGTTCTGAATGAATCTGACCTTGGAAATCGTCAAAGATTTCTCATTCAAAGGCTAGGTTATGTTAGGTTAGGAATAATTTCCAACGGTTTTAAAGGTCACATTCGTTCAAAACACACAATAAAGGGAAAAAATATTTCACTTCTAGAGGAAGATGGGTGAAAGAGTAAATATTTACTATGCCTTCAGGTGAACCCTTCAAGGAAATCTTCAGCAATATGGGTTGACTAAATCACCAACGAACTGATTAAAAAGAATAAAATGGTGAAGACGAAACACTTCTAGTCCCTTTTTGGGTAACTTCCTTAATCTGTCCACGAACCTTTTTTTTTCTTTTTAATATAGATACAAATTCAAAATATCACTTCCAAAGTGTTTTCTACAGCCTCTTGGATGTTTAAAAAGCCAGAAAACTCGTCCACCGATTAAACTTCAAAAATCACTTCATTGCCTTAACATACGCGAGCCCAACAACCCCATAAATACCATACGCATTTAACAAGGATAAATGAAAACTTACGAAGTGTCTGTCTGCTGCAGAACCCTCGATGACGCTAGCAGGCAGGCAAAAATAGGGCTGACTAAAAATCGTGTTCGCGGACAAATAAAGAAACTTGTCAGAATAGAACACTTCAATAAGTCCCCTTTTGGGTCACTTCCTTGATCATTCCACGAAGCAAAACATCACTTTTTCCGAGACAAAGTTCGACCCCATTTGGACGTAGAGATGATCTCCTTTTATCTCTGCCTATCTCCCATTTGTCTTATTTATGATTTCGAGAGGATTTTTTGATCCTTAAGAACTCAATACTGCATATGACACCACCATACACTGCTATATTACCTTTCTTCTTCACTCCACTGTGTTCACCCCAAGGTAAAACATGAGAGTAACGGGAGGCGCAAAGCAGTATTGCCAATTGCAAAACGACGGGAAGTAGCCAGAATGAGCACAATAATGAAAAAATGCTAAAAAACAGCCGAATTTCTCGATTTTCAGTGATCATATATAGGCAGACATAATAATATTACGCAAGCTTTAGACGTATAAATAAGTGGTGATGACAAGAATTTCCTTGAAAAGGATATTCTGGTCCCTGTGGAAGAAGGGCTTAAGAAACCATAGTATTTTTCTTAAAGAATTATTTTCAATAGTGATTATTTTCCCCTTGAGGGAGGTGGTTAGAACACTTCCTCCGTGTTCCCCTGCGTATTGTAAGAGTCGACCAAATGAGACCGAGCGAGGGGACTGGAAATTCCCTTCTCTGTATTTTCTCTTCCCAAGAACCAGAGTACTTTCACTCAGCCATTCCCCTTACAAGGGGGAAAATGGCTCATGCATATATAGTATTTATTTAAATATATGTAGACTTGATATGCAAGCTTTCGAATATCAAACTCTCGTCATCGGGAATGTAAATAAATAAAGATGACCAATATTCCCTTGCAAAGGATAGTCTGACCCTTATGGAAGAAGTTCTTTAAGTACCATATTTTTTTTCTTCTAAGGTAATTCTTTTAGAAGTCTATAACCTCATAATACAATCTTGCTCACGAAAGCCTGCAAACTAAGATTGCAAAAATGTTTTCCGAAATCATATCAGGGGAAGGCATCTGTTGCCTCTATGGACGAAGCTTCACTTACACATTTTATTTAAGAGATATATAAAGCATGGTTACTTACAACATGAGTGCATTACATAGTACTCTCCGATATATATATATATATATATATATATATATATATATATATATATATATATATATATATATATATATATATATAACCAATTAAGCACATTATATATGTGAAAACATGAATCATTTTTTTTACCCCGACCGGGACTCGAACCTAGGACTTATGATTACTAAGTCAAGGCGCTACCACTACACCACAGAAGGTTAAAAGGAATCCAACCTTATAGCTTATATCTGCTATACTTAGGAATGAACGCATTCTATCTGAATGCCACTATGTTCATATTACAGATATGTAATATTGGGGAATCTGTAATATGAACATAGTGGCACTCAGTTAGAATGCGTTCATTCCTAAGTATAGCATATATAAGCTATAAGGTTGGATTCCTTTTAACCTTCTGTGGTGTAGTGGTAGCGCCTTGACTTAGTAATCATAAGTCCTAGGTTCGAGTCCCGGTCGGGGTAAAAAAAATGATTCTTGTTTTCACATATGTAATGTGCTTAATTGGTTATTTCATGGCCCGAATGAGATTGGGAATTGAATTAAATGCTAAAATGAAGCCACGAGTGAGGTTGGGGAATCTGTAATATGAACATAGTGGCATTCAGTTATAATGCGTTCATTCCTAAGTATAGCAGATATAAGCTATAAGGTTGGATTCCTTTTAACCTTCTGTGGTGTAGTGGTAGCGCCTTGACTTAGTAATCATAAGTCCTAGGTTCGAGTCCCGGTCGGGGCAAAAAAAATGATTCATGTTTTCACATATGTAATGTGCTTAATTGGTTATTTCATGGCCCGAATGAGATTGGGAGTTGAATTAAATGCTAAAATGAAGCCACGATTGAGGTTGGCATTCAGTTATAATGCGTTCATTCCTAAGTATAGCAGATATAAGCTATAAGGTTGGATTCCTTTTAACCTTCTGTGGTGTAGTGGTAGTGCCTTGACTTAGTAATCATAAGTCCTAGGTTCGAGTCCCGGTCGGGGTAAAAATATAAGATTCATGTTTTCACATATGTAATGTGCTTAATTGGTTATTTCATGGCCCGAATGAAATTGGGAATTGAATTAAATGCTAAAATGAAGCCACGAGTGAGGTTGGGGAATCTGTAATATGAACATAGTGGCATTCAGTTAGAATGTGTTCATTCCTAAGTATAGCAAATATAAGCTATAAGGATGGATTCCTATTAACCTTCTGTGGTGTAGTGGTAGCGCCTTGACTTAGTAATCATAAGTCCTAGGTTCGAGTCCCGGTCGGGGTAAAAATTATGATTCATGCCCGAATGACATTGGGAATTGAATTAAATGCTAAAATGAAGCCACGAGTGAGGTTGGGGAATCTGTAATATGAACATAGTGGCATTCAGTTATAATGCGTTCATTCCTAAGTATAGCAGATATAAGCTATAAGGTTGGATTCCTTTTAACCTTCTGTGGTGTAGTGGTAGCGCCTTGACTTAGTAATCATATGTCCTAGGTTCGAGTCCCGGTCGGGGCAAAAAAAAGATTCAAGTTTTCGCATATGTTATGTGCTTAATTGGTTATTTCATGGCCCGAATGAGATTGGGAATTGAATTAAATGCTAAAATGAAGCCACGAGTGAGGTTGGGGAATCTGTAATATGAACATAGTGGCATTCAGTTAGAATGCATTCATTCCTAAGTATAGCAGATATAAGCTATTAGGTTGGATTCCTTTTAACCTACTGTGGTGTAGTGGTAGCGCCTTGACTTAGTAATCATAAGTCCTAGGTTCGAGTCCCGGTCGGGGTAAAAAAAAATTATTCATGTTTTCACATATGTAATGTGCTTAATTGGTTATTTCATGGCCCAAATGAGATTGGGAATTGAATTAAATGCTAAAATGAAGCCACGAGTGAGGTTGGGGAATCTGTAATATGAACATAGTGGCATTCAGTTAGAATGCATTCATTCCTAATTATAGCAGATATAAGCTATAAGGTTGGATTCCTTTTAACCTTTTGTGGTGTAGTGGTAGCGCCTTGACTTAGTAATCATAAGTCCTAGGTTCGAGTCCCGGTCGGGGTAAAAAAAATTATTCATGTTTTCACATATGTAATGTGCTTAATTGGTTATTTCATGGCCCGAATGAGATTGGGATTTGAATTAAATGCTAAAATGAAGCCACGAGTGAGGTTGGGGAATCTGTAATATGAACATAGTGGCATTCAGTTAGAATGCGTTCATTCCTAAGTATAGCAGATATAAGCTATAAGGTTGGATTCCTTTTAACCTTCTGTGGTGTAGTGGTAGCGCCTTGACTTAGTAATCATAAGTCCTAGGTTCGAGTCCCGGTCGGGGTAAAAAAAAAAGATTCATGTTTTCACATATGTAATGTGCTTAATTGGTTATTTCATGGCCCGAATGAGATTGGGAGTTGAATTAAATGCTAAAATGAAGCCACGAGTGAGGCTGGGGAATCTGTAATATGAACATAGTGGCATTCAGTTATAATGCGTTCATTCCTAAGTATAGCAGATATAAGCTATAAGGTTGGATTCCTTTTAACCTTCTGTGGTGTAGTGGTAGCGCCTTGACTTAGTAATCATAAGTCCTAGGTTCGAGTCCCGGTCGAGGTAAAAAAATATGATTCATGTTTTCACATATGTAATGTGCTTAATTGGTGATTTCATGGCCCGAATGAGATTGGGAATTGAATTAAATGCTAAAATGAAGCCACGAGTGAGGTTGGGGAATCTGTAACATGAACATAGTGGCATTCAGTTAGAATGCGTTCATTCATAAGTATAGCAGATATAAGCTATAAGGATGGATTCCTATTAACCTTCTGTGGTGTAATGGTAGCGCCTTGACTTAGTAATCATAAGTCCTAGGTTCGAGTCCTGGTCGGGGTAAAAAATATGATTCATGTTTTCACATATGTAATGTGCTTAATTGGTTATTTCATGGCCCGAAGGAGATTGGGAATTGAATTAAATGCTAAAATGAAGCCACGAGTGAGGTTGGGGAATCTGTAATATGAACATAGTGGCATTCAGTTAGAATGCGTTCATTCCTAAGTATAGCAGATATAAGCTATAAGGTTGAATTCCTTTTAACCTTCTGTGGTGTAGTGGTAGCGCCTTGACTTAGTAATCATAAGTCCTAGGTTCGAGTCCCGGTCGGGGCAAAAAAAAGATTCATGTTTTCACATATGTAATGTGCTTAATTGGTTATTTCATGGCCCGAATGAGATTGGGAATTGAATTAAATGCTAAAATGAAGCCACGAGTGAGGTTGGGGAGAACATAGTGGCATTCAGTTAGAATGCATTCATTCCCAAGTATAGCAGATATAAACTATAAGGTTGGATTCCTTTTAACCTTCTGTGGTGTAGTGGTAGCGCCTTGACTTAGTAATCATAAGTCCTAGGTTCGAGTCCTGGTCGGGGTAAAAAAAAATGATTCATGTTTTCACATATGTAATGTGCTTAATTGGTTATTTCATGGCCCGAATGAGATTGGGAATTGAATTAAATGCTAAAATGAAGCCACGAGTGAGGTTGGGGAGAACATAGTGGCATTCAGTTAGAATGCATTCATTCCTAAGTATAGCAGATATAAGCTATAAGGTTGGATTCCTTTTAACCTTCTGTGGTGTAGTGGTAGCGCCTTGACTTAGTAATCATAAGTCCTAGGTTCGAGTCCCGGTCGGGGCAAAAAAATGATTCATGTTTTCACATATGTAATGTGCTTAATTGGTTATTTCATGGCCCGAATGAGATTGGGAGTTGAATTATATGCTAATATGAAGCCACAAGTGAGGCTGGGGAATCTGTAATATGAACATAGTGGCATTCAGTTATAATGCGTTCATTCCTAAGTATAGCAGATATAAGCTATAAGGTTGGATTCCTTTTAACCTTCTGTGGTGTAGTGGTAGCGCCTTGACTTAGTAATCATAAGTCCTAGGTTCGAGTCCCGGTCGAGGTAAAAAAATATGATTCATGTTTTCACATATGTAATGTGCTTAATTGGTGATTTCATGGCCCGAATGAGATTGGGAATTGAATTAAATGCTAAAATGAAGCCACGAGTGAGGTTGGGGAATCTGTAACATGAACATAGTGGCATTCAGTTAGAATGCGTTCATTCATAAGTATAGCAGATATAAGCTATAAGGATGGATTCCTATTAACCTTCTGTGGTGTAATGGTAGCGCCTTGACTTAGTAATCATAAGTCCTAGGTTCGAGTCCTGGTCGGGGTAAAAAATATGATTCATGTTTTCACATATGTAATGTGCTTAATTGGTTATTTCATGGCCCGAAGGAGATTGGGAATTGAATTAAATGCTAAAATGAAGCCACGAGTGAGGTTGGGGAATCTGTAATATGAACATAGTGGCATTCAGTTAGAATGCGTTCATTCCTAAGTATAGCAGATATAAGCTATAAGGTTGAATTCCTTTTAACCTTCTGTGGTGTAGTGGTAGCGCCTTGACTTAGTAATCATAAGTCCTAGGTTCGAGTCCCGGTCGGGGCAAAAAAAAGATTCATGTTTTCACATATGTAATGTGCTTAATTGGTTATTTCATGGCCCGAATGAGATTGGGAATTGAATTAAATGCTAAAATGAAGCCACGAGTGAGGTTGGGGAGAACATAGTGGCATTCAGTTAGAATGCATTCATTCCCAAGTATAGCAGATATAAACTATAAGGTTGGATTCCTTTTAACCTTCTGTGGTGTAGTGGTAGCGCCTTGACTTAGTAATCATAAGTCCTAGGTTCGAGTCCTGGTCGGGGTAAAAAAAAATGATTCATGTTTTCACATATGTAATGTGCTTAATTGGTTATTTCATGGCCCGAATGAGATTGGGAATTGAATTAAATGCTAAAATGAAGCCACGAGTGAGGTTGGGGAGAACATAGTGGCATTCAGTTAGAATGCATTCATTCCTAAGTATAGCAGATATAAGCTATAAGGTTGGATTCCTATTAACCTTCTGTGGTGTTGTGGTAGCGCCTTGACTTAGTAATCATAAGTCCTAGGTTCGAGTCCCGGTCGGGGTAAAAAAAATTATTCATGTTTTCACATATGTAATGTGCTTAATTGGTTATTTCATGGCCCGAATGAGATTGGGAATTGAATTAAATGCTAAAATGAAGCCACGAGTGAGGTTGGGGAATCTGTAATATGAACATAGTGGCATTCAGTTAGAATGCGTTCATTCCTAAGTATAGCAGATATAAGCTATAAGGTTGGATTCCTTTTAACCTTCTGTGGTGTAGTGGTAGCGCCTTGACTTAGTAATCATAAGTCCTAGGTTCGAGTCCCGGTCGGGGCAAAAAAATGATTCATGTTTTCACATATGTAATGTGCTTAATTGGTTATTTCATGGCCCGAATGAGATTGGGAGTTGAATTATATGCTAAAATGAAGCCACGAGTGAGGCTGGGGAATCTGTAATATGAACATAGTGGCATTCAGTTATAATGCGCTCATTCCTAAGTATAGCAGATATAAGCTATAAGGTTGAATTCCTTTTAACCTTCTGTGGTGTAGTGGTAGCGCCTTGACTTAGTAGTCATAAGTCCTAGGTTCGAGTCCCGGTCGAGGTAAAAAAATATGATTCATGTTTTCACATATGTAATGTGCTTAATTGGTGATTTCATGGCCCGAATGAGATTGGGAATTGAATTAAATGCTAAAATGAAGCCACGAGTGAGGTTGGGGAATCTGTAATATGAACATAGTGGCATTCAGTTAGAATGCGTTAATTCCTAAGTATAGCAGATATAAGCTATAAGGATGGATTCCTATTAACCTTCTGTGGTGTAATGGTAGCGCCTTGACTTAGTAATCATAAGTCCTAGGTTCGAGTCCTGGTCGGGGTAAAAAATATGATTCATGTTTTCACATATGTAATGTGCTTAATTGGTTATTTCATGGCCCAAAGGGGATTGGGAATTGAATTAAATGCTAAAATGAAGCCACGAGTGAGGTTGGGGAATCTGTAATATGAACATAGTGGCATTCAGTTAGAATGCGTTCATTCCTAAGTATAGCAGATATAAGCTATAAGGTTGAATTCCTTTTAACCTTCTGTGGTGTAGTGGTAGCGCCTTGACTTAGTAATCATAAGTCCTAGGTTCGAGTCCCGGTCGGGGCAAAAAAAAGATTCATGTTTTCACATATGTAATGTGCTTAATTGGTTATTTCATGGCCCGAATGAGATTGGGAATTGAATTAAATGCTAAAATGAAGCCACGAGTGAGGTTGGGGAGAACATAGTGGCATTCAGTTATAATGCATTCATTCCTAAGTATAGCAGATATAAGCTATAAGGTTGGATTTCTTTTAACCTTCTGTGGTGTAGTGGTAGCGCCTTGACTTAGTAATCATAAGTCCTAGGTTCGAGTCCTGGTCGGGGTAAAAAAAAATGATTCATGTTTTCACATATGTAATGTGCTTAATTGGTTATTTCATGGCCCGAATGAGATTGGGAATTGAATTATATGCTAAAATGAAGCCACGAGTGAGGTTGGGGAGAACATAGTGGCATTCAGTTAGAATGCATTCATTCCTAAGTATAGCAGATATAAGCTATAAGGTTGGATTCCTTTTAACCTTCTGTGGTGTAGTGGTAGCGCCTTGACTTAGTAATCATAAGTCCTAGGTTCGAGTCCTGGTCGGGGTAAAAAAAATTATTCATGTTTTCACATATGTAATGTGCTTAATTGGTTATTTCATGGCCCGAATGAGATTGGGAATTGAATTATATGCTAAAATGAAGCCACGAGTGAGGTTGGGAATCTGTAATATGAACATAGTGGCATTCAGTTAGAATGCGTTCATTCCTAAGTATAGCAGATATAAGCTATAAGGTTGAATTCCTTTTAACCTTCTGTGGTGTAGTGGTAGCGCCTTAACTTAGTAATCATAAGTCCTAGGTTCGAGTCCCGGTCGGGGTAAAAAAAAGATTCATGTTTTCACATATGTAATGTGCTTAATTGGTTATTTCATGGCCCGAATGAAATTGGGAATTGAATTAAATGCTAAAATGAAGCCACGAGTGAGGTTGGGGAATCTGTAATATGAACATAGTGGCATTCAGTTAGAATGCGTTCATTCCTAAGTATAGCAGATATAAGCTATAAGGTTGGCTTCCTTTTAACCTTCTGTGGTGTAGTGGTAGCGCCTTAACTTAGTAATCATAAGTCCTAGGTTCGAGTCCCGGTCGGGGTAAAAAAAATTGATTCATATATATATATATATATATATATATATATATATATATATATATATATATATATATATATATATATATATATATATATATATATATATATATTATATCACGAAAATGTTGACACGTGACACAGATGCATAGAGGTTAGCTAAAAAGGAAAAATTAAACGAAGGAGTGCTGAGATCTTTCAGACTATATTCTAATGTATTTTCAAAGCAACTAACTAAAATATCGACATTTTCAATGCACTCTTTATGATTTGATTTTTATGCTTTAGTTAGTTGCTCTGGAGATAGACTAACATACAGTCTGAAATATTTCAACACTCCGTCGTTTCATATTTCTTTGTTAGTAGTTTTTCTTCACACATGTAGCCGCCTACATACGGTTTTAAAGCTAAAGAGAGCACATGGAATCATCACTGAGACGGATGAAGAGATCTGCGAAGATATGAACACGGAGTTTCAGTCGGTATTTACAGCAGAAAATACCCCACCCTCTCAGACGGCAGATATAGGAGCTCATGGGTCGGTATTAGAGATCATCATCTTTTTAGTCAAAGAGGTATGTAAAGTGCTGATGGAGTTAGATGCCCATTAAGGTACAGGTCTAGATGATATATTCCCTTATGCGCTTAAGAAATGCGTTGAATCAATATCGGCGGCACTATGTATTATATCTGAAAAGTTGCTGGAATTAAGGGAGATTCCATGATGCTGGAAGCAAGCGAATGTGGTACCTATCTTCAAAAAGGGAAGGAGGAATACAGTTTTAAACAATAGGCTTGCAGCATAGTTTGCAAAGTTATAGAGAAACTATTAAGAAACCACATCTCTCTTCACTTGATATCCTTCCAATATCTGTCAGTGAAACAACATGGCTTCAGAGAAGGTAGACCAACAGTAGCAATCTTATTAGAATTTTATGATGACGTAAGCCGGATCTTAGAGGAAGGAGACGGCTGGGCAGATTGCATATTCCTAGACTTCCAGAAAGCATTTGATTTGGTCCCACATGGGAGACTTATTAAGAAGCTGCAAGCAATGGCGAGAATGGGTGGAAATTTCTTGGAATGGATAAAAGCTTACATAGAAGGCAGGGCACAGAGGGTTAGAGTAAGACACTGTCTGAATGGAGAAGGGTTAGTGGTGGAGTTCCACAGAGTTCAGTTTTAGGGCCACTTTTGTTACTTGTATATGTAAATGATTACCAAAGTTTGCAAATTCATTCATGAATATATTTGCTGATGAGGTGAAGAATGTGAAGAAAGTAAGAGACAAGAACAATGGTAGAGAACTTCAGGAAGACTATATAGTCTGCATGAGTGGTCAGAAAAGTGTCTAATGAAATTCAATAATTCTAGATGTAAGGTGCTGAGAATGGGTATAACTGCGAGAAGGCCCAAGCTTGGATACTCAATGGCAGTAGGAAAACTTGAAGAGACAAAGAATGAGAGAGATCTAGGAGTAAACGTACTGGCAGATTTGTTTCCGGATATGAATATAAACGGGATAGTGAGGGCAGCATGTGCTTTCTTAGTAAATGTAAGGGTAGCCTTCAGGCACATGGACAAGGAATGTTCAGAAATATTTGTGTAACGTATGTGGGGGCAAAGCTTGAATAAGCAGGCCCCTTTTGGAATTCACACTTGAAGGGCACATAGTTAAGCTGGAAAAAGTTCAAGGACATGCCACAAAACTGGTGCCAGAAATACACAATCTCAGTTATGATGAGGGGCTGATGGAATTAGACTTTCCATCACACAAAGCTAGAAAAATGGGGGGGGGGGTATATGGTAACAATTTTTTTAATTTCTTCATGGTTATGAGAGAGTGGATAGGGATGGATATTTTGATATGGCTGGCACTAGACCTAGAGGTCATAGTTTGAAGGTTCGTGAGCAAACTCCTTTGCAGGATGTAAAGAAGTACTTTTTTGGTGTAAGAGTAGTTGATGATTGGAATTCGCTAAGCGAGGAGGTAGCTAATGATAACTCAATCCATAGTTTTAAGGACAAGTATGATAAGTATCACTAAGTTCAAAATTGAGCCGATCAGGAGACTGGATGTTATGAGCTTGGGGCTATTTCCTGTAACAAATAAGTAATCACAGTTAGGTAATGAAACACACACACACCTTCAGGCACATGGACAAGGAAATGTTCAGAAATATTTATGTAACCTATGTGAGGCCAAAACTCGAATATGCAGCCCCCTTTTGGAATCCACACTTGAAAAAGCACATAGCTAAGATTGAAAAAGTTCAAAGACATGCCACGAAACTGGTGCCAGAAATACGCAATCTCAGTTATGATGAGAGGCTGAGGGAATTAGACTTACCATCACTCGAAGCTAGAAGAGTGAGGGGGGATATGGTGACAGTCTTTAAATTCCTTCATGGTTATGATAGAGTGGATAGGGATCGATATTTTGATATGGCAGGCTCTAGAACTAGAGGTCATAGCTTGAAGCTTCGTAAGAAAACTTCTTTGCAGGATGTAAGGAAATACTTTTTCATTGTAAGAGTAGTTGATAATTGGAATTGGCTAAGCGAGGAAGTAGTTAATGCTATCTCAATCCATAGTTTTAAGGACAGGTATGATAAGTATTACTAAGTATAAAATGGAACCGATGAGGAGACGGGAAGATACGAGCTTTGTACTCTTTCCCGTAAACACAATTAGGTAATTACAATTAGGTAATTACATATATATATATATATATATATATATATATATATATATATATATATATATATATATATATATATATATATATATATATATATATATAAAGAATATTTGCTAAAACGAGTTCAGATTATATATTGACAAGTAGTTAATAAATTTGTCCTTTGCTAAGAATAATTGAATAATGGGTGAAAATTCAGATATAATATTGTAAACAACTACTTACTCTACAAATCTTAAGTTTCTTTTTCTTTTTGCCTTCGGAAAAAAAAAATAATGTTTCTGTCTCAAAAAAGAAATAAAAGCTTTAAAAACCCCATTAGCGAAATTTTTGGCTATACGGCTACTCTTGACAACGCTACATGAAAGAGAAAAATACGATAAACTGAGCAATCACAGGGAGTGGGGAATGACGAAAATAATTATATTTAGCGGTATGAAGAGTCATTAAGATAAAATTATATATATTTTACATTATTTTGAATATTTTTAAGTTAAATTTTTTCTAACTATAAACTAGAGTATAATATACTATCACTAAACGTTCATGAGTAAGACCTTGCCCACTCCCTGTGCTCTTACTTCATACTGTTACAGCAATTGAGCGAAGTCACTTTATAACATTCCATTATATATCAGAAGCGTTACCAGAAAATAATCGCTCAGTATATATTTACTTAATTGTAATGAAAAGAATGATCCCAAAGCTCGTTACTCCCAGTCTTTTGGTTAATATCATTTTTTTCCCCACCTGCTAACACTTATCGTATCTTTAAGATAGTAATGCATTTAGCATTTATCACTTAGCGAGTTCCATCTATTTTAACATCAAAAGACTACTTTCTTATTTCCTGCAAAGAAGCTGTTTAGCAGAGCTTCAAACAATAACCTCTAGCTTTAGCCACTTACAATAGTGGAGAAATTTAAAAATTATCATATCCCTCACTTTCTTCTAGATTCGAGTGGTAATAAGTCTAACTCCTTCAGCTTCTTATAATTGACATGGATCTTGTCTGATCTGTGAGCAATTTATTTATTTTAAGTGCAGTTTCCAGATGTGTGGTGAATATTCAAGCTTTGGCCTCATACAAGTCAAGAAAATATATCTGAATATTTCTTTGTTCATATACCATTATATTGCAGTGATGACGTATGCTACCTTGACTATTCTATTAATGCCCAAACATAATCCTTCTTTCACTGGTGCCCACTCTCATTGCTTTACATTTAATAATACTGAATCTCAATAGCCACTTGGCTTAATCTTTCACAGTCCTTGTATCATCTGCAAACATGCTCATATTTAAAAAGCATTTGCAGGCTGACAGATCATATATATATATATATATATATATATATATATATATATATATATATATATATATATATATATATATATATATATATATATATATATATATATATATATATATATATAAGCACATAATCATACTTGAAAATATGAATAATTTTTACCCCGACTGGGACTTGAAACTGAGACACATAATTACTGTACCAAAGCGCTACCAACTACACCACAGAGGGTCTTAAAAGGGAAACACACCTTACAGCTTTTATCTGCTATACTAGGAATGAATGCATTCTATCTGAGTGTCACTATGTTCATATTGCAGTTTCCCCCAACCTCACTCGTGGCTTCGTTTTCGCATCTAATTAAACTCCCAATCTCTTTCGGGACCAACAATAATCAAATAAGCACATTACCATATGCGAAAGCATGAATAATTTTTACCCCGATCGGGACTTGAAGCTAAGACATATAATTACTGTACCAAGGCACTACCAACTACTCCACAGAGTCTCCCATGCAGACTGTATCAATTGCCTTCTGAAAAGCTAAGCATATGTAATATGCCCAATCCTTTCTTTCTTGTATGATTACGTTTGATTATTATAATTTCCTGTAACTTTGTTTGTATAAACCTACCTTCTCTAAAGGCATGTTGTCACACTTAAGAAAACTTGAAACACGCCAAGAGAAGAGAAGCATTTTTTCTCAGAAGTTTTTCCAATACATTCCAAACTATGCTAGTAAATGAAGCAAGCACTTAGTTTAGAGCGGTGTTTCTCCTTCTCCTTTCAATATCAGGTACCATGCTTGCTTGTTTCCAGCATCTTGGAGTCTTTCTGGATTACAGCTATATATCATATATGATGAATAGTGCTAAAGACAATGGCACATCACATTGCTTATAATCATAAGAGGTCATCAGGCCTCATAGCTTTTTGAGCCTCTAATTCCATGAATACTTTACACACTTTTATAGATTTTAAGATGTTCTATAGTACTGGCCAATGTCCTCACATCTATGCAATATGAAGGGTTGGAATATTCTTTAGTGTATACACCGACTGTATCTCCTCGTAATTTATTATGCTTTTACATTGTCAGTCAAATTTCTTACACATATCAGGCACCGGAGTTTCCTCTACATTGCCTCCAGTAAGACATAGAATCTTCCAGGGTACCCATACACTGGGTGACTGGCCTTGGAAACTGATCGAACAGCCTGATCGGATAGAAATCCTATCACCCACACACGATCCCACCACTGCCTAGGATAAAATCATATGGGAATATGAAACGGTGGAGGAAGGTTCTCACATGATTGCTCTCTGCAATGAGGAGTCATTTTTTTGAGAGCTGCTACAATGGACTTAACGATGTTTGGTATGAGAGATATTGTGAATATGCTCATATATATATATATATATATATATATATATATATATATATATATATATATATATATATATATATATATGCATATATATATATATATATATATATATATATATATATATATATATATATATATATATATATATATATATATATGTATGTATATGACTATATATATATATATATATATATATATATATATATATATATATATATATATATATATATATATATATATATATATATATATATATATATATATATATATACACACATGTATATGACTATATATATATATATATATATATATATATATATATATATATATATATATATATATATATATATATATATATATATATATATATATATATATATATATATATATATCATACACATCTATACATATTCGTATATACATACACACACACACACACACAGACTATGAGAGGGACATCACCAGGAAGGCTAAGGAAAATCCCAAGCTTTTCCACAGCTTTATCAGAGGAAAACTGAAGGTAAAAGAACAGGTTTTAAGGCTAAAAAGAGCGGATGGAAGCATCACTGAGACGGATGAAGAGATCTGCAAAGAATTGAACAAGGAGTTTCAGTCAGTATTTACAGTAGAAAATACCCCACCCCCTCAGATTGCAGTGATAGAAGCTCAAGGGCCGGTATTAGAGAACATCAACCTTACAGCCACAGAGGTATGCAAAGCGCTGATGGATTTAGATGTTCAAAAAGCTACAGGTCCTGATGACATATCCCCTCATGTGCTTAAAAAATGCGCAAGCACAATATCAGTGGCACTATGTATCATATTTAAGGAGTCACTGGAGTCGGGGGAGATTCCAAGATGCTGGAAACAAGCAAATGTGATACCTATCTTCAAAAAGGGAAGGAGGGATACGGCTCTGAACTATAGACCAGTTTCCTTGACCAGCATAGTTTGCAAAGTTATGGACTAAGGAAACATATCTCTCTTCACTTGGAATCCTTCAACTTTTTGTCAGTGAGGCAACATGGCTTCAGAGAAGGTAGATCAACAGTAACAAACTTATTAGAATTTTATGATGAGGTAAGCCAAATCTTACAGGAAAGAGAGGGCTGGGCAGATTGCATATTCCTAGACTTCCAGAAAGCGTTTGACACTGTTCCACATGGGAGACTTATTAGGAAGCTGCAATCAATGGCTAGAATAGGTGGAAATGTTTTGGAATGGATAAAAACTTACTTAGAAGGAAGGGAACAGAGGGTTAGAGTAAGACACTCAGTGTCTGAATGGAGAAGAGTTAGTAGTGGAGTTCCACAGGGTTCAGTTTTAGGGCCACTTTTGTTCCTTGTATATGTAAATGACCTACCAGAGTCTGTAAATTCATTCATGAATATATTTGCAGATGATGCAAAGATTGTGAAGAAAGTAAAAAACGAGAACAATGGTAGAGAACTTCAGGAGGATCTAAATAATCTGCATGAGTGGTCAGAAAAGTGGCTAATGAAATTCAATACTTCAAAATGTAAAGTAATGAGAATGGGTACAAGTGCAAGAAGGCCCAAGCTTGACTACTCGGTGGCTGGAGTACAACTTCAAGAGACAGAAAATGAGAGAGATCTAGGAGTAAACATACTGGCAGATTTGTCTCCAGAAATACATATAAATGGCATAGTAAGGGCAGCATATGCATTCTTATCAAATGTAAGGGTAGCCTTCAGGCACATGGACAAGGAAATGTTCAGAAATATTTATGTAACCTATGTGAGGCCAAAACTCGAATATGCAGCCCCCTTTTGGAATCCGCACTTGAAAAAGCACATAGCTAAGCTTGAAAAAGTTCAAAGACATGCCACGAAACTGGTGCCAGAAATACGCAATCTCAGTTATGATGAGAGGCTGAGGGAATTAGACTTACCATCACTCGAAGCTAGAAGAGTGAGGGGGGATATGGTGACAGTCTTTAAATTCCTTCATGGTTATGATAGAGTGGATAGGGATGGATATTTTGATATGGCTGGCTCTAGAACTAGAGGTCATAGTTTGAAGCTTCGTAAGAAAACTTCTTCGCAGGATGTAAGGAAATACTTTTTCAGTGTAAGAGTAGTTGATAATTGGAATTGGCTAAGCGAGGAGGTAGTTAATGCTATCTCAATCCATAGTTTTAAGGACAGGTATGATAAGTATCACTAAGTATAAAATGGAACCGATGAGGAGACGGGAAGATACGAGCTTTGGGCTCTTTAACGTAAACACAATTAGGTAATTATAATTAGGTAATCACACACACACCTTCAAGAATTCAAAGAAGTGTTCATTAGACAATACAGAACACAGGAAGAGATGGGAAAGATCAAAAACTTGTTGCAAGAGGCAAGAAGGTTAAATGATGAAAGAAATGAAGAAGAGAAGAAAAATTTTCATTACAGAGTTCTTCCAGACAAAGGGGAGATAAAGATGATAATAACAGAAGATCAGGGGATGGGGCCTCATTAAGATTGTTATACACAAATGCTGATGGATTAGCTGGTAAGGCAGTAGAATTAAAAGATAGGATTCACAACAGTAAGGCAGATATAGTAGCAATTACAGAGACTAAGTTGAGTGAGGACATAAACAGTGTCACAGTTTTTCCTAAGGGTTTCAGAATACTAAGGGTTGAAAGATCTGAGAGGACTGGTGGAGGGATAGCACTGCTCATAAGTGAAAGGATTCAAGTTGAAGAAATAAACTTGGCTATAGAAAGTGAGTTCAATGAATTTCTTGTTGCTCGCATAAATACTGGGTCAGAGAGCATTATAATAACTGTTGTATACAACCCACCAAGGAACCAAAATAGGCTTGAAGTTTATGAGGAAAGTCATATAGGTACTATTGAAGTCATAAACTCAGTTGTTAACATGGCACGGGAAAAAATGTAGGATTTTGATTATGGGAGACTTTAATCATAAAGAAATAGATTGGATAAATCTTGACCCACACAGTGGTGAGGACTCGTTCGGGGCAAGATTCCTAGATTGCATACAAGGGAATTTCCTACACCAACATGTAATGGAACCAACAAGGGCCAGGGGTGGGGATGAGCCATCACTACTTGATCTAGTGTTCACAGATAATGTGTTGGATATTGAAAAAATTGAGTATGAACCACCAATTGGAAAGAGTGACCACTGTGTGTTGTTGATGGAGTATATCATTGAAGATATTCTTCCTGAGAGTAGAGGCACTGAGGACATGAGGAGGAACTATCGGAAAGGAGATTACATCAAAATGAATGAGCTTTTTGCAGTTATTGACTGGAGAACCTTATTTTACAACAAATCTGTACAAGAAATGTATGACATCTTTTGTGAGAAATATGGGAAGATAGTAGATTGCTGCATACCTGTCACCAAAGTAGGTGTAATTCATGCCAGAGAGAAATGGTTCGATAATGGGTGTAAAAGAGCTAAGGAGTGGAGAGACAAATGCTGGAAAAGGTATAGGAGGAGAAAAAACATAAATGCCTGGCAAACCTGCAAAAGAGCAAGAAATGACTAGCTAAGTAAAAGGAGAGAGGCAGAGAGAGACTATGAGAGGGACATCACCAGGAAGGCTAAAGAAAATCCCAAGCTTTTCCACAGCTTTATCAGAGGAAAACTGAAGGTAAACGAACAGGTTTTAAGGCTAAAGAGAGCAGATGGAAGCATCACTGAGACGGATGAAGAGATCTGCAAAGAATTGAACAAGGAGTTTCAGTCAGTATTTACAGTAGAAAATACCCCACCCCCTCAGATTGCAGTGATAGAAGCTCAAGGGCCGGTATTAGAGAACATCAACCTTACAGCCACAGAGGTATGCAAAGCGCTGATGGATTTAGATGTTCATAAAGCTACAGGTCCCGATGACATATCCCCTCATGTGGTTAAAAAATGCGCAAACACAATATCAGTGGCACTAAGTATCATATTTAAGGAGTCACTGGAGTCGGGGGAGATTCCAAGATGCTGGAAACAAGCAAATGTGATACCTATCTTCAAAAAGGGAAGGAGGGATACGGCTCTGAACTATAGACCAGTTTCCTTGACCAGCATAGTTTGCAAAGTTATGGAGAAACTACTAAGGAAACATATCTCTCTTCACTTGGAATCCTTCAACTTTTTGTCAGTGAGGCAACATGGCTTCAGAGAAGGTAGATCAACAGTAACAAACTTATTAGAATTATATGATGAGGTAAGCCAAATCTTACAGGAAAGAGAGGGCTGGGCAGATTGCATATTCCTAGACTTCCAGAAAGCGTTTGACACTGTTCCACATGGGAGACTTATTAGGAAGCTGCAATCAATGGCTAGAATAGGTGGAAATGTTTTGGAATGGATAAAAACTTACTTAGAAGGAAGGGAACAGAGGGTTAGAGTAAGACACTCAGTGTCTGAATGGAGAAGAGTTAGTAGTGGAGTTCCACAGGGTTCAGTTTTAGGGCCACTTTTGTTCCTTGTATATGTAAATGACCTACCAGAGTCTGTAAATTCATTCATGAATATGTTTGCAGATGATGCAAAGATTGTGAAGAAAGTAAAAAACGAGAACAATGGTAGAGAACTTCAGGAGGATCTAAATAATCTGCATGAGTGGTCAGAAAAGTGGCTAATGAAATTCAATACTTCAAAATGTAAAGTAATGAGAATGGGTACAAGTGCAAGAAGGCCCAAGCTTGACTACTCGGTGGCTGGAGTACAACTTCAAGAGACAGAAAATGAGAGAGATCTAGGAGTAAACATACTGGCAGATTTGTCTCCAGAAATACATATAAATGGCATAGTAAGGGCAGCATATGCATTCTTATCAAATGTAAGGGTAGCCTTCAGGCACATGGACAAGGAAATGTTCAGAAATATTTATGTAACCTATGTGAGGCCAAAACTCGAATATGCAGCCCCCTTTTGGAATCCGCACTTGAAAAAGCACATAGCTAAGCTTGAAAAAGTTCAAAGACATGCCACGAAACTGGTGCTAGAAATACGCAATCTCAGTTATGATGAGAGGCTGAGGGAATTAGACTTACCATCACTCGAAGCTAGAAGAGTGAGGGGGGATATGGTGACAGTCTTTAAATTCCTTCATGGTTATGATAGAGTGGATAGGGATCGATATTTTGATATGGCTGGCTCTAGAACTAGAGGTCATAGTTTGAAGCTTCGTAAGAAAACTTCTTCGCAGGATGTAAGGAAATACATTTTCAGTGTAAGAGTAGATGATAATTGGAATTGGCTAAGCGAGGAGGTAGTTAATGCTATCTCAATCCATAGTTTTAAGGACAGGTATGATAAGTATGACTAAGTATAAAATGTAACCGATGAGGAGACGGGAAGATACGAGCTTTGGGCTCTTTCCCGTAAACACAATTAGGTAATCACAATTAGGTAATCACACACACAAATGTAGGATTTTGATTATGGGAGATTTTAATCATAAAGAGATAGATTGGATAAATCTTGACCCACACAGTGGTGAGAACTCATTCGGGGCAAGATTCCTAGATTGAGTACAAGGGAATTTCCTACACCAACATATAATAGAACCAACGAGGGCTAGGGGTGAGGATGAGCCATCACTACTTGATCTAGTATTCACAGATAATGTGTTGGATATTGAAAAAACTGAGTATGAACCACCAATTGGAAAGAGTGACCACTGTGTGTTGTTGATGGAGTATATCATTGAAGATATTCTGCCTGAGAGTAGAGGCACTGAGGACATGAGGAGGAACTATCGGAAAGGAGATTACATCAAAATGAATGAGCTTTTTGCAGTTATTGACTGGAGAACCTTATTTTATAACAAATCTGTACAAGAAATGTATGACTTCTTTTGTGAGAAATATGGGAAAATAGTAGATTGCTGCATACCTGTCACCAAAGTAGGTGTAATTCATGCCAGAGAGAAATGGTTCGATAATGAGTGTAAAAGAGCTAAGGAGTGGAGAGACAAATGCTGGAAAAGGTATAGGAGGAGAAAAAACATAAATACCTGGCAAACCTACAAAAGAGCAAGAAATGACTACCTAAGTAAAAGGAGAGAGGCAGAGAGAGACTATGAGAGGGACATCACCAGGAAGGCTAAAGAAAATCCCAAGCTTTTCCACAGCTTAATCAGAGGAAAACTGAAGGTAAAAGAACAGGTTTTAAGGTTAAAGAGAGTGGATGGAAGCATCACTGAGACGGATGAAGAGATCTGCAAAGAATTGAACAAGGAGTTTCAGTCAGTATTTACAGTAGAAAATACCCCACCCCCTCAGATTGCAGAGATAGAAGCTCAAGAGCCGGTATTAGAGAACATTAACCTTACAGCCACAGAGGTATGCAAAGCGCTGATGGATTTAGATGTTCATAAAGCTACAGGTCCTGATGACATATCCCCTCATGTACTTCAAAAATGCACAAACTCAATATCAGTGGCACTGGGTATCATATTTAAAAGTCACTGGAGTCAGGGGAGATTCCAATATGCTGGAAACAAGCAAATGTGATACCTATCATCAAAAAGGGAAGGAGGGATACGGCTCTGAACTATAGACCAGTTTCCTAGACCAGCATAGTTCGCAAAGTTATGGAGAAACTACTAAGGAAACATATATCTCTTCACTTGGTATCCTTCAACTTTATGTCAGTGAGGCAATATAGCTTCAGAGAAGGTAGATCAACAGTAACAAACTTATTAGAATTTTATGATGAGGTAAGCCAAATCTTACAGGAAAGAGAGGGCTGGGCAGATTGCATATTCCTAGACTTCCAGAAAGCATTTTGACACTGTTCCACATGGGAGACTAATTAGGAAGCTGCAATCAATGGCTAGAATAGGTGGAAATGTCTTGGAATGGATAAAAACTTACTTAGAAGGAAGGGAACAGAGGGTTAGAGTAAGACACTCAGTGTCTGAATGGAGAAGATTTAGTAGTGGAGTTCCACAGGGTTCAGTTTTAGGGCCACTCTTGTTCCTTGTATTTGTAAATGACCTACCAGAGTCTGTAAATTCATTCATGAATATGTTTGCAGATGATGCAAAGATTGCGAAGAATGTAGGAAGCGAGAACAATGGTAGAGAAATTCAGGAAGATCTAAATAATCTGCATGAGTGGTCAGAAAAGTGGCTAATGAAATTCAATACTTCAAAATGTAAGGTAATGAGAATGGGTACAAGTGTAAGAAGGCCCAAGCTTGACTACTCGGTGGCTGGAGTACAACTTTAAGAGACAGAAAATGAGAGAGATCTAGGAGTAAACATATTGGCAGATTTGTCTCCAGAAATACATATAAATGACATACTAAGGGCAGCATATGCATTCTTATCAAATGTAAGGGTAGCCTTCAGGCACATGGACAAGGAAATGCTCAGAAATATTTATGTAACCTATGTGAGGCCAAAACTCGAATATGCAGCCCCCTTTTGGAATCCGCACTTGAAAAAGCACATAGCTAAGCTTGAAAAAGTTCAAAGACATGCCACGAAACTGGTGCCAGAAATACGCAACCTCAGTTATGATGAGAGGCTGAAGGAATTAGACTTACCATCACTCAAAGCTAGAAGATTGAGGTGGGATATGGTGACAGTCTTTAAATTCCTTTATGGTTATTATAGAGTGGATAGGGATCGAAATTTTGATATGGCAGGCTCTAGAATTAGAGGTCATAGTTTGAAGGTTCGTAAGAAAACTTGTTTGCAGGATGTAAGGAAATACTTTTTCAGTGTAAGAGTAGTTGATAATTGGAATTGGCTAAGCAAGGAAGTAGTTAATGCTATCTCAATTCATAGTTTTAAGGACAGGTATGATAAGTATCACTAAGTCTAAAATGGAACCGATCAGGAGACGGGAAGATACGAGCTTTGGGCTCTTTCCCGTAAACACAATTAGGTAATCACAATTAGGTAATCACACACACACACACGTATTCCCTGTGTGTCGTAAGAGGCGACTAAAAGTGGACAGGGCGAGGGGACTGGGAATCCCCCTCTTGTATTAATCTCCTGCGAGATGTCAAATAAGAGGGGGAGTAGAGGGGAGAAAAACTTCTCCCCAAAAGTCTAGTTTTTGGGTGTTTAAATGTGCGTGGTTGTAGTACGATAGAGAGCAAAAGATATGAAATTGGATATATGTTTGGTAGGAGGAGGTTGAATGTATTGGCATTGTGTGAGACAAAGATGAAAGGAAAAGGAGAAGCGGCATTTGGTGATGTGACAGGTAGGGTGTTTGGGGTTGAAAGGGGGAGAGCGAGAGAAGGTGTGGCATTATTGCTGAGTGAATGGATGGTAAATAAGGTAATGGAATGGAAGGAAGTGTCATCTAGGCTGATGTGGGTGAGGGCTAGGATAGGTAGGGAATGTTGGGATTTTGTTAGTGCGTATGGGCCAGGATGAGAGAGAAGTGAGGAAGAGTGGGATGAATTCTGGAATGAGTTATCTAGGTTTGTGAATGGTTTGAGTAGAAGGAACTATGTAGTTGTGTTGGGTGACTTGAATGCCAAAGTGGGTGATGGAGAGTTAGAAGGTGTTGTAGGAAAGTATGGGGTACCAGGTGGGAATGAGAGTGGCGAGATACTGTTAGATATGTGTGTGGAGCATGAGTTGGTGATAGGTAATAGCTTTTTCAAGAAGAAGTTAATAAATAAGTATACATGGATGAGAGTGGCAAATGGAAGAGTGAAAGAAAGAGCATTGGTGGATTATGTGTTGGTAGCAAAGAGCATGATTGGTAGAGTGATAGATGTGCATGCCTTTAGGGGTGTGGCTGTTGGGATGTCTGATCATTTTTTGGTTGAAGCAAAAGTGGTAGTAGCAAAAGAGTGGGGAAATAGAGTGGGGGGATGTAGAAGGGAAATGGTGAAGGTAGAAGAGTTGAAAAAGCCAGAGAAGAGACAGGAATATCAGGACAGGTTGAAAGTGGCAGATGACAGGGTGAAAGAAAGAGAAGTTTGGGAGTTAGAGGAGGAATGGGGGTTGATGAAAGAATGTGTTGTGGGACATGCAAGTGATGTGTGTGGAAAGAGGTTTGTTGGAGGTGGCATGAGGAGGGGCAGCGAGTGGTGGAATGAATGGGTGAAAATGAAGGTGGAAGAGAAAAAGAGGGCTTTTGAGGAATGGCTGCAACGTAACAGTAGGGAGAAGTATGAAAGATATAGGAAGAAAAATGTGGAAACCAAGCAGAAGGTAGAGAAATAAAAGAGGTTGGCAAATGTTAGGTGGGGACAGAATTTTAGTAGGTCATATGAGGAGAATAATAAGTTTTGGAAAGAAGTGAAGAGAGTAAGTAAGGGTGCATCGAGGATGGAAGAGACAGTGAAAGAGGTGAATGGACAGATGTTAAGAGGGAATGAGGCAAGGAAAAGATGGGCAGAATATTTTGAGTGCTTGCTGAATGTTGAGGAAGATAGAGAGGCAGCTATAGTGGCAGTGGGGGGGGGGTGTTCAAGTGCCAGTAATGGGTAATAAAAATGGGAGAGAGATTACAAGAGAGGAGTTGAAAAGGGCATTGTATGAAGCAAAAGAAGGTAAAGCACCTGGAATGGATGGCGTGAGAGCGAAGATGTTGAAAGAAGGGGGTGTGACTTCATTGGAAAGGTTAGTGAGAGTATTTAATATATTCTTTATGTTGTCAATGGTGCCAGTGGAATGGGTGATTGCTTGTATAGTGCCCCTATACAAAGGTAAGGGAGATGTGTATGAATACAGTAATTTTAGGGGTATAAGTTTGTTGAGTGTGGTAGGAAAAGTGTATGGTAGGATACTGATTAATAGGATTAGGAATAAGACAGAAAAATGTGATCGCAGAAGTGCAGAGTGGTTCTAGGAGAGGTAGAGGTTATATAGATCAGATTTTTATAGTTAGGCAGTTATGTGAGAAATATTTAGCAAAGGGTAAGGATGTACATTTTGCTTTTTTGGATCTGAAGAAAGCGTATGATAGAATTGATAGAGAGGCAATGTGGAACGTTTTGAGGTTATATGGAATTGATAGTAAACTGTTGCATGCAGTGTTAGGGTAGGGAATGAGGTGAGTGAGTGGTTTCCAGTGAGTGTGGGACTGAGACAGGGATGTGTGATGACACCATGGCTGTTCAATTTGTATATTGATGGAGTCGTAAGAGGTGAATGAGCAAGTGCGTGGTCGAGGATTAAGAATGGTAGATGGGGATGATAACGAGTGGGAGCTGAATCAGTTGCTGTTTGCAGATGATACTGTGGTGGTCGCAGATTCAGAGGAAAAGCTGTGTCAGTTAGTGTCAGAATTAGGAATGGTGTGTGAGAGAAGAAAGTTGCTAGTGAATGGGGAAAGAGTAAGGTTATGAGGTGTACAAGAAATGAGGATGGTGCTGGATTGAATGTTATGTTGAATGGAGAGACATATGCGGAAGTAGATAAGTTTAAGTATTTAGGCTTGGACATAGCTGCAAATGGTGGAGTGGAGGCAGATGTGTGTCACAGAGTTAATGAAGGATGGAAAGTATTGGGTGCATTGAAAGGAGTGATGAAGAATAGAGAGTTGGAAATGAATGTTAAGAAAGTTTTGTATGAGAAAGTGGTTATGCCAACTGTGATGTATGGATCAGAGTTATGGGGTATGTAAGTAAGTGAGAGATGGAAAGTAAATGAGTTTGAGATAAAATATCTGAGGAGTATGATTGGTGTATCTCGATTGGATAGGGTTAGGAATGAAGTGGTGAGAGCAAGAACGGATGTGAGGAGAGAATTTGCAGCCAGAGTAGATATGAATGTTCTGAGATGGTTTTGCCAAGTGGAAAGGATGGATGATTAAAGACTTCTGAAAATGGTGATGAATGCGAGAGTTGATGGGTTAAATGCCAGAGGGAGGCCTAGGTTCGGGTGGATAGATGGAGTAAGGAGAGCCCTGAATGATAGGAGGATGGATGTGAGGGAAGCAAGTGAGCGTGCTAGGAATAGGAATGATAGGTGAGCGATTGTGACGCAGCTCTGATGGGCATCTGCTGTATCCATGAGGCTGCATCTTACAGAGGTAACCCTGTGGTAGGGGCAGTGGGGGAGTTGGTATTTATGAAGCAGTGCAGAATTTGGAAGAGCCTGGAGGATGGGCTGTGGTACTCCAGCAGTGCCCACTGAACGGTCGCTAGCTCTCTCGTCATTGCCCAAAGAGCAAAGTAATCCCCTTGGGAGACAGTCAAGGTATATATATATATATATATATATATATATATATATATATATATATATATATATATATATATATATAGAGAGAGAGAGAGAGAGAGAGAGAGAGAGAGAAGAGAGAGAGAGAGAGAGAGAGAGAGAGAGAGAGAGAGAGAGAGAGGTGCACTTCAATGCAAAAATGTAAAGGTAGGCTATATATATATATATATATATATATATATATATATATATATATATATATATATATATATATATATATATATATATATATATATATATATATATAGAGAGAGAGAGAGAGAGAGAGAGAGAGAGAGAGAGAGAGAGAGAGAGAGAGAGAGGTGCACTTCAATGCAATAAATGTATAGGTAGGCTATATGTATATATATATATATATATATATATATATATATATATATATATATATATATATATATATATATATATATATATATATATATATATATATATATATATATATATATATATATATATATATATATATATATATATATATACGTGTGTGAGTGTGTGTGAGTGTGTGATTACCTAATTGTGATTACCTAATTGTGTTTACGGGAAAGAGCCCAAAGCTCGTATCTTCCCGTCTCCTCATCGGTTCCATTTTAGACTTAGTGATACTTATCATACCTGTCCTTAAAACTATGGATTGAGATAGCATTAACTACCTCCTCGCTTAGCCAATTCCAATTATCAACTACTCTTACACTGAAAAAGTATTTCCTTACATCCTGCAAAGAAGTTTTCTTACGAAGCTTCAAACTATGACCTCTAGTTCTAGAGCCAGCCATATCAAAATATCGATCCCTATCCACTCTATCATAACCATGAAGGAATTTAAAGACTGTCACCATATCCCCCCTCACTCTTATAGCTTCGAGTGATGGTAAGTCTAATTCCCTCAGCCTCTCATCATAACTGAGATTGCGTATTTCTGGCACCAGTTTCGTGGCATGTCTTTGAACTTTTTCAAGCTTAGCTATGTATGTATGTATGTATGTATGTATGTATGTATGTATGTATGTGATTACCTAATTGTGATTACCTAATTGTGTTTACGGGAAAGAGCCCAAAGCTCGTATCTTCCCGTCTCCTGATCGGTTCCATTTTAGACTTAGTCATACTTATCATACCTGTCCTTAAAACTATGGATTGAGATAGCATTAACTACCTCCTCGCTTAGCCAATTCCAATTATCAACTACTCTTACACTGAAAAAGTATTTCCTTACATCCTGCAAAGAAGTTTTCTTACGAAGCTTCAAACTATGACCTCTAGTTCTAGAGTCAGCCATATCAAAATATCGAGCCCTATCCACTCTATCATAACCATGAAGGAATTTAAAGACTGTCACCATATCCCCCCTCAATCTTCTAGCTTCGAGTGATGGTAAGTCTAATTCCCTCAGCCTCTCATCATAACTGAGATTGCGTATTTCTGGCACCAGTTTCGTGGCATGTCTTTGAACTTTTTCAAGCTTAGCTATGTATGTATGTATGTATGTATGTATGTATGTGATTACCTAATTGTGATGACCTAATTGTGTTTACGGGAAAGAGCCCAAAGCTCGTATCTTCCCGTCTCCTGATCGGTTCCATTTTAGACTTAGTGATACTTATCATACCTGTCCTTAAAACTATGGATTGAGATAGCATTAACTACCTCCTCGCTTAGCCAATTCCAATTATCAACTACTCTTACACTGAAAAAGTATTTCCTTACATCCTGCAAAGAAGTTTTCTTACGAAGCTTCAAACTATGACCTCTAGTTCTAGAGCCAGCCATATCAAAATATCGATCCCTATCCACTCTATCATAACCATGAAGGAATTTAAAGACTGTCACCATATCCAACCTCACTCTTCTAGCTTCGAGTGATGGTAAGTCTAATTCCCTCAGCCTCTCATCATAACCGAGATTGCGTATTTCTGGCACCAGTTTCGTGGCATGTCTTTGAACTTTTTCAAGCTTAGCTATGTGCTTTTTCAAGTGCGGATTCCAAAAGGGGGCTGCATATTCGAGTTTTGGCCTCACATAGGTTACATAAATATTTCTGAACATTTCCTTGTCCATGTGCCTGAAGGGACATGTATGTGTGTATGCATGTATGTCTGTGATTACCTAATTGTGATTACCTAATTGTGTTTACGGGAAAGAGCCCAAAGCTCGTATCTTCCCGTCTCCTGATCGGTTACATTTTAGACTTAGTGATACTTATCATACCTGTCCATAAAACTATGGATTGAGATAGCATTAACTACCTCCTCGCTTAGCCAATTCCAATTATCAATTACTCTTACACTGAAAAAGTATTTCCTTACATCCTGCAAAGAAGTTTTCTTACGAAGCTTCAAACTATGACCTCTAGTTCTAGAGCCAGCCATATCAAAATATCGATCCCTATCCACTCTATCATAACCATGAAGGAATTTAAAGACTGTCACCATATCCAACCTCACTCTTCTAGCTTCGAGTGATGGTAAGTCTAATTCCCTCAGCCTCTCATCATAACCGAGATTGCGTATTTCTGGCACCAGTTTCGTGGCATGTCTTTGAACTTTTTCAAGCTTAGCTATGTGCTTTTTCAAGTGCGGATTCCAAAAGGGGGCTGCATATTCGAGTTTTGGCCTCACATAGGTTACATAAATATTTCTGAACATTTCCTTGTCCATGTGCCTGAAGGGACATGTATGTGTGTATGTATGTATGTATGTATGTGATTACCTAATTGTGATTACCTAATTGTGTTTACGGGAAAGAGCCCAAAGCTCGTATCTTCCCGTCTCCTGATCGGTTCCATTTTAGACTTAGTCATACTTATCATACCTGTCCTTAAAACTATGGATTGAGATAGCATTAACTAACTCCTCGCTTAGCCAATTCCAATTATTAACTACTCTTACACTGAAAAAGTATTTCCTTACATCATGCAAACAAGTTTTCTTACGAAGCTTCAAACTATGACCTCTAGTTCTAGAGCCAGCCATATCAAAATATCCATCCCTATCCACTCTATCATAACCATGAAGGAATTTAAAGACTGTCACCATATCCCCCCTCATACTTCTAGCTTCGAGTGATGGTAAGTCTTATTCCCTCAGCCTCTCATCATAACTGAGATTGCGTATTTCTGGCATCAGTTTCGTGGCATGTCTTTGAACTTTTTCAAGCTTAGCTATGTGCTTTTTCAAGTGTGGATTCCAAAAGGGGGCTGCATATTCGAGTTTTGGCCTCACATGGGTTACATAAATATTTCTGAAAATTTCCTTGTCCATGTGCCTGAAGGCTACCCTTACATTTGATAAGAATGCATATGCTGCCCTTACTATGCCATTTATATGTATTTCTGGAGACAATTCTGCCAGTATGTTTACTCCTAGATCTCTCTCATTTTCTGTCTCTTGAAATTGTACTCCAGCCACCGAGTAGTCAAGCTTGGGCCTTCTTGCACTTGTACCCATTCTCATTACCTTACATTTTGAAGTATTGAATTTCATTAGCCACTTTTCTGACCACTCATGCAGATTATTTAGATCCTCATGAAGTTCTCTACCATTGTTCTCGTTTTTTACTTTCTTCACAATCTTTGCATCATCTGCAAACATATTCATGAATGAATTTACAGACTCTGGTAGGTCATTTACATATACAAGGAACAAAAGTGGCCCTAAAACTGAACCCTGTGGAACTCCACTACTAACTCTTCTCCATTCAGACACTGAGTGTCTTACTCTAACCCTCTGTTCCCTTCCTTCTAAGTAAGCTTTTATCCATTCCAAAACATTTCCACCTATTCTAGCCAATGATTGCAGCTTCCTAATAGGTCTCCCATGTGGAACAGTGTCAAACGCTTTCTGGAAGTCTAGGAATATCCAATCTGCCCAGCCCTCTCTTTCCTGTAAGATTTGGCTTACCTCATCATAAAATTCTAATAAGTTTGTTACTGTTGATCTACCTTCTCTGAAGCCATGTGCCTCACTGACAAAAAGTTGAAGGATTCCAAGTGAAGAGATATATGTTTCCTTAGTAGTTTCTCCATAACTTTGCAAACTACGCTGGTCAAGGAAACTGGTCTATAGTTCAGAGCCGTATCCCTCCTTCCCTTTTTAAAGATAGGTATCACATTTGCTTGTTTCCAGCATCTTGGAATCTCCCCTGACTCCAGTGACTCCTTAAATATGATACTTAGTGCCACTGATATTGTGTTTGCGCATTTTTTAAGCACATGAGGGGATATGTCATCAGGACCTGTAGCTTTTTGAACATCTAAATCCATCAGCGCTTTGCATACCTCTGTGGTTGTAAGGTTGATGCTCTCTAATACTGGCCCTTGAGCTTCTATCACTGCAATCTGAGGGGGTGGGGTATTTTCTACTGTAAATACTGACTGAAACTCCTTGTTCAATTCTTTGCAGATCTCTTCATCCGTCTCAGTGATGCTTCCATCCGCTCTCTTTAGCCTTAAAACCTGTTCTTTTACCTTCAGTTTTCCTCTGATAAAGCTGTGGAAAAGCTTGGGATTTTCTTTAGCCTTCCTGGTGATGTCCCTCTCATAGCCTCTCTCTGCCTCTCTCCTTTTACTTGGGTAGTCATTTCTTGCTCTTTTGTAGGTTTGCCAGGCATTTATGTTTTTTCTCCTCCTATACCTTTTCCAGCATTTGTCTCTCCACTCCTTAGCTCTTTTACACCCATTATCGAACCATTTCTCTTTGGCATGAATTACACCTACTTTGGTGACAGGTATGCAGCAATCTACTATCTTCCCATATTTCTCACAAAAGATGTCATACATTTCTTGTACAGATTTGTTGTAAAATAAGGTTCTCCAGTCAATAACTGCAAAAAGCTCATTCATTTTGATGTAATCTCCTTTCCGATAGTTCCTCCTCATGTCCTCAGTGCCTCTACTCTCAGGAAGAATATCTTCAATGATATACTCCATGAACAACACACAGTGGTCACTCTTTCCAATTGGTGGTTCATACTCAATATTTTCAATATCCAACACATTATCTGTGAACACTAGATCAAGTAGTGATGGCTCATCCCCACCCCTGGCCCTTGTTGGTTCCATTACATGTTGGTGTAGGAAATTCCCTTGTACGCAATCTAGGAATCTTGCCCCGAATGAGTCCTCACCACTGTGTGGGTCAAGATTTATCCAATCTATCTCTTTATGATTAAAGTCTCCCATAATCAAAATCCTACATTTTTTCCCCCGTGCCATGTTAACAACTGAGTTTATGACTTCAATAGTACCTATATGACTCTCCTCATAAACTTCAAGCCTATTTTGGTTCCTTGGTGGGTTGTATACAACAGTTATTATAATGCTCTCTGACCCAGTATTTATGCGAGCAACAAGAAATTCCTTGAACTCACTTTCTATAGCCAAGTTTATTTCTTCAACTTGTATCCTTTCACTTATGAGCAGTGCTATCCCTCCACCAGTCCTCTCAGATCTTTCAACCCTTAGTATTCTGAAGCCCTTAGGAAAAACTGTGACACTGTTTATGTCCTCACTCAACTTAGTCTCTGTAATTGCTACTATATCTGCCTTACTGTTGTGAATCCTATCTTTTAATTCTACTGCCTTACCAGCTAATCCATCAGCATTTGTGTATAACAATCTTAATGAGGCCCCATCCCCTGATCTTCTGTCATCATCTTCTTTATCTCCCCTTTGTCTGGAAGAACTCTGTAACGAAAATTTTT